>VWZU01000206.1:261170-272486 GCA_013397095.1 Sterrhoptilus dennistouni | reverse complement strand
TCCCCGGCGCCGCGGACCCCGAAGCGAAGGGCTGGGATGCTCAAACCCACACGCACGAGAGGGAGGTCAGGGGCTCCAACCTGAGAGCAGCGGTACCGCCGTCTTCTCTTCCTCCTCTTCTCCTCCTCCTCCTCCTCCTCTGGCTCGACTTTTGGGGCGCGGAGCCTCCTGCCCTGGGGCTCCCCGGCCGTGTGAGCGCCTCCCAGGATTCGCTCACATTATAAAAGCACCGAGAGGTTCGGGGTTTTTTTGTTTGTTGGTTTTTGTTGTTGTTGGGGTATTTTTTTTTTCTTAGGGTTAGTAAAACTGTTTTTTTCTGGGTGGGGCTTTTTTTCTTTTTTGTTTCGGTATGTGAGAGGCACGCTGCCGCCGCGGGGGATATTCTAGCAGTGGCTGTGCAGGAGAAGATAAATGACTATACCTGCGCGGCAATCTCTCCCAACATCTAAGCCGACTTCGGGTTTTACTCTGAAAAGTTCTGCAAGGATGCAAAATGCAACTGAATGATGAAAACAACTTCAGCTGTGGTTCACGTGCGGCGCGGAGCGCTCACCCCGGGCACACACACACACGGCCACGGCAGCACGATCGGACCACTGCAGCTTTTACAATAAAGTTGTTCCAAATCTCCAAAGGAGCTTATTGTGCGTGTGGCCAGTGCAAGCCATGCTGCGCCTGGGGTGAAACCCAGATCTGCCTTTCACACACACACGGAGACACCACCAGGCACGGCTCCTTAGGGCAGAGACTGAACTGAACGAAACAATTTGCCCTTAGTGGAAAAATATTTTTGTTATTAAGATGATATCTCGTGTGGTGAAAGCGGGGCAAAGCCCCTTGTCTCACGGCCGGCTCTGTCCCCAGGGAGAGCTGAGCAGTGGAGAGCTGTGATTTATCCCTCAGCCCTGCATGTGTGTCTCTTACATGGAGAGTACTTTCCTTCCCAGCACTTCCCAAAATGTTTGCAGAAGCACAGCCTGCCCTGTGACCAGCAGGATGGTCTTCCCCATGATGGCTTTTTTACTGGAGACCACTAGGGTTTTCAAATCCCAAGAGGAATTTTCATGCTTTTTTTAGTGGTTCTAGGGTGTGGTGGGGGCTTTTTGTGGTGGTGGTGGTGATGATGATCTTGCTAGTGTCTGGTTTTATCCATCAAAAAATTCCTAATAAACCAGGAAATTCCAACCACGGGGTGTTCGGGATCCTACTGAAAAACCAAAGCCAAGAAATACAAAGGTTAAGATTACAGTTAAGCTAAACTCACATATTTCCCTCTGAGTAAGTAAAGCTCAACTAATTATTTAATTGCATAATATTTCTAATGTTTTAAAACATTAGAACTTAAACTCAGTACTAATCCGTGTACTCATGTACTGTGAGTCATCTGTACAGAAATTACACATTATTGTCATGAATTTACTAGAAGTTGAAGGTACTTAGCAAGAGTAATAGTGAAAATTGGCTAACAAGCATCTGTTAATGGAGATACTTTTGTTGCTCGAGGGTTTATATTACACAGAGGGAAAGGTCTGCTAATAACAGAATAGCTGCTGAGTAAATTATTAAAAATATTCCCTGGTAAAATAGGGATTTTTTACTTGCACATCTGTCAAGAGTTAAGCTAATCAGACTTGTGTGGGGCTCGAATGTTCTTGAGCTGTTTCATCATGATGGTGAAAACAGCCAAAGGATTTAACATTTGAGAAGTGTTACCTCTGCAGAAATCCCGAGCCCACACCAGCGAGTGGATCCAGGATTATCCTTTCATCTCCCTAAAGCACTGCACGACAAACAGCTGCAGCTGAAACAAACATCGATTCGGGGCTCGCTGTGGCACCGACGGTGCAAAGCTCCTTTCCACCCCCTTTACAGTCTCTCACATGAGAGTTTTATCTCCACAAATTAACACCGTCGAGGAAAGACATTTGGACGAAGCTCAGCAAAATGCCATTGGCTTCCATCCAGGGGCCCGCAGCGCCTCGGACCGGCCGGAATCACCAGTGCTCGGCAGGGATGGACGGGGAGGTTTGTGATGCAAATTTATGACCGGGACTTTTCCGAGCAGTCAAACAGGCCCTTTGTAGAACCCTCCTGTCCCCTGGGCTCCGCGCTCACGCAGACACAAAAGAGAGCTGCACATCCCAGAGGGGGAATCACAGACTGATGACCCAGCAGCCGCCACCTGCCTGGGGATGGAGGACTGCCCGTGGGAGCCCAGGGCAGCGGGAATGCCGTCCTGTGTCAAAGGGGGGCCTGGATTACGGAGGTTGCCGGGGTCTCGGCCCCTGCGCAGCACAGGGAGATGACCCAAGTGGCATCACCAGCCTCGAAAACAGATGGAGGAGCCCAAAGCTCTGGGTGACAGCCATGTCCAGGGTGACAACGGTGCTCAGGGCCTTGGGAATAAGACAGAGGGAAAGCAGTGCTCTCCGCCTGATTTTATTTTTCTTTTTGCAGTGCAGAACAAAGGAAGTGGCTTCTTCTTTTGTGCAAAACACGCTCCTGCCCTGTGTGCAGCAGGTGCTGTGCTACAGGAGTGCAGCCCAGCTCCACCCGTTTGCATGGCTCCAGCAAGCCCAGCACGGCTGCACCGCTCCACACTGCACAGCAGTGGGATGGGGCAAGGGACTGAGGGGATCCTCTTCCCAGCTGTGAGGATCCACTCCCTGCTTCTGCAACACTGCAAAGTGGGATCTCCCCTCAGACAGGGTAGAGAAGGCCTGTACACCCCAGTCTGGAGCCATCCTGCCCTTAAGAGATACTGCCCTTTATTGAACCCAGTGGAATGTAGTGAGGATGAGTGAGGTTCAACTTCAAAGCTGGGTCTAAACTTTCTTCTGTTGTGTCCATGTTTGCATAAAGATGCTTCCTTGGGCTTGGCAGGGAGCAAGCAGAGTCCCGCAGCCCAGGTATCTATCCCAGAGTGAGCAGGACCTGCTCTCCTGGGGTGTCCTGCTCCCAGGGACCCAGCCTGGGACCCACAGGGGACACCTTCAGGGAGAGTCCTGTGCAAACACTTGGCATGGAGGGTCTCTCTCCTGAAATGTGCATCACAGTCCTCAACCATGGCATGTCTCCAGGCAGGTCCCTGCCTGGCAGCCACCACATGCACTGCAGAGTCACTGTGGCTCTTCTCACACCGTCCTCAGAGCACACCGCTCTCTGCCATCCCATGGAGGCTCCCTGCAGCCTCCTTTTGCTGCTGGAGACCTTGCCACGGATGTTGTTTCCCAGCCCAGCAGAAAAGGCAGGCTGCAGCTGCCCTGGGATCAGGTCCTTGAGGCCATCAGCTGGGCCCAGCCGTGACGGTGGCTGCGGCCGCCGAGGAAAGCTCCGAAAGGGCCGCACCTGCAGGCACGTGCTGGGAGATCCATCACCGCGCTTCCTCCAGGGCTGCTGCCGCCCGTGCAAAGCCACCCTCAGGTAGCTGTTTACATCTGGTGGGATTTCCCAGAGTTGAGAGATGATTTGGAGCTGGACTTTCTGAGGGCAAGGCAGCATAACGAATGAGGTAACAGCCTCTTCACAGAGAGACAGCAGGAAGTTTGTGCCTCTTTTGTGCCTCTTTTTTCCATTGTATCATCATCACGTCTCCCTTTTTGCTTTCCCCATTGGCTTTGGTTACCTTTTCTCTCTTCTAGTGCAAAACATTTTCAGGAAGCTTTGTGTGTAGACACAAAAATCTCCGGGTGCTTTCAGTTTTGATGAAACAGGCAGGGATTTTCCACAGCTCAGCCCCTGCATCCCAGGTCACCATTACTCATCTGGCAGTAGAGCAGAAATTAGGAGAATCCCTGATTTTTAGATTCATCTATCCATTCAACAATATCATCTACATGGGCAGGATGATATTTTAGAGGCTTTAACTTGATATGATGGGGATTGTAGAAGAAAAAAATCTGAAGATTCCTACCAATTTGTGATAAAAGTCTGAAGAAAACAATTACTGGAGTTTTGATATGTTTGAAACCTAAATCTAAGTGGGAAATACTGAATAACAAAACAGCTGAAATCTGCTTCTGCATGGTATGACTGATTTTGTTTTGCACATTCAGCACCAGCTCTGGAAATGATGCCACAGCACCAAGTCACAACAGTCAGTGGGATGGCACAGCTCATTTCAACATCCTGAGCAGTGAAGCACAACATGGCAGCAGCTTTGGAAGCCACTTCCTTCCACATTCCCTCGACTCCAGTCCCAAAATGTGGGCATGAAGCCCTGTGTGTGGGCCTCACAACCATCACTATTTCCATGTGCCTGTGGGTTCATTTAGCCTGGCTGCAGAGAGGGGGTAGTAGATGTGCTAACAGGGGCAGCTCTTAGACAAGAGGGTCAGGGTACCTTAGCAGGAGAAATACCAATGAAATTCACATTCTGAAATAACTTCCTCCAGATGAAACACGCTTTCTCCCACGCTGTGCTATGACTTAGAAACTCCATTTTGCTTTTGCAGGAATAAGATGAAAGTTTTCTTGGTATCTGATTTCTGTGGTTAAAAACAATGTTTAAATGCTTATTTTAAAAAGCACAATCATAAGGCAAGTTTGGAGAACTGAAGTCCTATTTTTATCTGGTTTTTTTCTTATGTGAGGGTCACAAATGCTATATGTGCACACACACAAATTCGTAACGTACAGCTACAACATGAGCAAAAACAACCGACACAGACAGTGATCACACAACACAGCAATGAGCATTTGTGGTAGAGAAAGTGCCAAAAACGCACATCTTAATTCAGTTCAGGTCTCTATAATCCTATACAACAATTTCCTTTGGCAGGGCACCCTCATATTTTGTGACTTGTAAGCCTTTTCCATTTATTCTTTGCAGTCAATGTTTAGGCCACATTATGACCAGGTTTTGGCCATGTTTAACACATACCAGGTAAATCCTATGGCAAAATTTAGCATCCTCATGAGCATTTCCATGGAGTGCTCTGTTCCATGCACCAAAGCCTCAGAGAATCACAGAGTGGAAGGTTGGATGGGGCCTCTGAGGGGCGGCTGGTCTGACCATATTGCTAAAGCAGACACCCAGACCTGACTGCCCAGGACTGTGTTGAGACATCTTGTGAGTATCTTCAAGACACAACCTGTCTGGGCAACCTGTGCCAGTGCTCAGTTGTGAAATGATGTCAGACAGATGTTCAGACAGATCCTCCTGTGTTTCAGGTGGTGCTGGTTGCCTCTGATCCTGTCATTGGACCACTACATGGAGCCTGGCTCTGTCCTGCTTGCAGGAATTTATACACATCACTGATATTTCCCTGAGCCTTCTCTTCTCCAGGCTGAACAGTCACAAGTCTCAGCCTTTCCTCTCAGGAGAGATGCTCCAGTCTCTTCATCATCTTTGTGTCCCTTTGCGGGACTCTTCTCTGTGTCTCTGTGTACAGAGGAGCCCAGAACCAAACTCAGGGCCCCAAGTGTGGCCTCTCCGGGGCTGAGCAGAGAACAAGGATCATCATCTCCTCAAACCTGCTGGCAACACTCTGTCTAAGCGACCCCAGGATGCCATTGGCCTTCTTTGCCACAGGGGCACATTGGGGCTATTCATGTTCAGCCTGGTGTCCACCAGGAGCCTACGGTCCTTTTCTCTGCAGAGCTGCTTTCCAGCTGGCCCCCAGCCTGTTCTTGTGTAGGTGCAGGATTTTACATTTCTCCTTGCTAAACTTGATGAAATTCCTGCCAGCCCATTTCTCCAGCCTGTGAGGGTCCCTGTGGATGGCAGCATGACTCTGCGGCATATCAGCCACTCTGCCCAGCTTGGTGTCACCAGAAAATGTGCTGGGGGTGCCCTCTGTCATTAATGAGGATGTTGAACAGGTCTGGACCCCGTATTGACCCCTGGGGCATACAGTGAGTTAATGGCCTCCATCTAGAACCTGTCCTGCCGACCCTCACCCTCTGGGCCTGGCTATGCAGTTTTCAACGCACCGCAATGCCTCAGCTTTGTCTGCTAATTTATCTACCCAGCACTTGCATGTGAGAGAGCAGGGTGTTCTGTGCTTTATTGTGGGAAAGGAAACCTCAGAGAAGGTAAGCAGTGAATAGTTGGAGATCTCGGCACTAGATTTTTTTTCAGAGCAGTTTGTTCTTGCTTGCTCAAAGGGTGTCTGTAACAGGTGCAGAGGCAGGCCCAAGCACTCAGCACCTCTGTGTATTTTCATCTCCTCAGTCCCTAATCCTGCAGAATCCTGTGGCTTTTGAGAGATGGTTGGACCAGCTCTCTGCAGAATAGAAATATTTATTAATGAAAACCTTTCTTAACAAAAGCCTCTCCTACCAGTGGTGGTTAGAGTGGAGTCTGGCTTTTGTGGCTATTGCTGCCTAGACTCAGTGAGGGCAGAGAAAAGAGACAAATCTGTTTGCACCACAACAATGATTCACCCGCAGAGAGTGGCCCACGCGGCGCCGAGCACGAGCAGGGCGCAGTCCCAGGAGGAAGCTGTCAGCAGTCACCCAGCCAAAGGCTGTCACACACCCCTACATGTGCTGCATGTCTGCACGGGACCTGGGCTGGCTTGGGACAGACACTCCTAATGCAGGAAGGTCTTAATTTATAGGGCCAGAACTTCTACGTGGCTCTTTGGTGTTGCTTTTGCTCCTGTTTGGGGACTGGGTTTACATTTCTCTGCAGCTCCCTTCCCTAGCAGATCTTCTCCCCTGAATTCCACTTGCAATAGGGAAGGGACTTCACCAAATCCTCCACACTTCTGCTCCTTTTCTCTTTGCTGTGTTGCAACTCTTTGTGTCTACATAAGAAAATCTACTGTGTAAAGCAGATGGACTTAAACCTAAGCATTCAATGAGATGGATATGCTGTAAGGGTCTGGATTATATGGAAGAATTTATTTTGCAGCCATCAAATTTTACTTTTTAGGCTGATTTGTAAGACCAGTCAGATCCTTTCCACCTTAAATAGTAGTTTTCAAGGTTTGTTGGCTAAGTACTGTTTTAATGTGTTTATTGCATGCCTTTGCTTCTCCAGCCTTGTCTCCTGAGTCAAAGTTGAGGCTGGTCTCCTCCCTTACACACCTGGGAATATATTTTCCAAATTATTTCTTCATAGAGGAAATTTTGCTTCTTGGGGTTTCACTCACTTGTAATGTATTCATGGAGACTGCAACATTTTAGCTGCTAATGCTTACCAAAACTACTTGAGTGTCTGGGCTGTACTGTAGCTACATTTGATGCTTAATGCTTTAAAGGATTTGTGATCATGAAGGATTTGGTCTGTCAGCATAATTGCAAGTGGAGAGACTTCTAAGCACTCCATAAAACAAGGAAAAAATGGTACAAGCTTTTTGCATCTCCAGGGGACTTTTTTATGTACATGGGAGATACAGAAAATTGGCCTTGAAACAAAGATTTTTTATGAATAAACAGAATCAGATCTTAGCTTAAGAGAAGATGCTTCTGTGAAACAACAACCTCCCTCCTTTACACATAAAAGTTGAGCCTGCTCAGCATCACATTCAGCCAGCCCACAAAGCCATGAGCTACAGCTCAGCCAGGCCAAAAGAGGCCCCTGCCTGACCTCAGCACAGAGGGAAAAAAATTGGCTTTTAAGGCCCCATGGCTCTAAGCTCCTTCCTATTGGGAAGGCTTTGCACAAGTGGGAAGCCCCAGCACTTCCAAGGAAGCAACTTGCACAGGCAGGGATAATTCCTCTCCATCAGGGGCTGAGCATCCCTAGCGCTTGCACAGATTTTACCTCTGTCATGAGACACACAGGAATGATTTGCATCTCATGGACAGGGATCTGAGGCAGGGAATTAAGTAGTATAAATTGGTTCCTTTACAAATTCCAGTTGTATGGTTTAGCATTCAAGAAGCCAAAAATTCCAAAGAGGGACCTTGCCTGTAAGTCATGCTGGAAATATCTAGGGGTTGTTATAATAATTCATTTGTTATTCCCCTGGTATTTTGCTTGTGATGTTTGCATGTTGTGGTAACAAGTTTCTGATTATTATTTTTTAATTTGTTGTTGTTGCTTGGTTCTCCACTAGCATTAATTTCCTGCAGCAGTCTGGGCACTTTAGTGCTGTTAAAATGTGTAATCTTGAGACGTGCAGTCAGAGAGAAGTGTTTTGCTCTTCACACCCACAATCAAAGTGTGAGCTTGAAGATGCCTAAAATCCTGCTACTAAGAAATCATTTTCAAGCACAGGAGCAGTTCTTCTTCCTTATCCAGCTCTTAGAGAAGTGGTGCTGATGCTTTAGGACCATCATATGTAGCACACCTGGTGTCGCATCATCTACCGCTGGCTACCCTCAGGCAAGCAGGAATTCGGCTCTCTTCCTAAATGTGCCTTCAACCACTGGCTCCCTATAACCACGTGAATGTCCCTGCTCCGGAGGGGAAGTGACTGCTGTGGTTGCAAATGGTTGGTGTCAGAATGAGTTAAAGCTTGGCTGACAGAAAATGGGAATAAGGAAAAATATTTCTAAAAGGGCAAGAAACAAAGGGGATTTTTTTTTTTTCAAGAGCTGGGGGAAATTTGAGGGAGACCAGTAATTTCCCATCTCTAAAGTGTGGTAGTCATATGATGACTTCAGTTGGCTTTGACCATTAATTACACAATTCACAAACAGAGCAAAGGCAACTCTTTGCAATGGTCTTATTAGTGGGGTTTTCTGTTTGATTGGTTTTTGGCTGGGTTTTCTTTTTGGTTGGGTTATGTTTTTGGCATTCTTTTGGTTGTGTTTTTTAATGCATTCAAGTACTCTGGGACAATAGAGTGATCATTCTAATTTCATTTAAATAGCACCCCCTATGTAGAGTACAATTAGTTAATTACTAGAAATGGAGACAGTGTAGTTTCTCTTGCTTGACTTTGATACTCCTCAGAAGGTGAAGATAAGGATATGCAAGTCTCCCCACCCACACTTGGTTCATGAATTAATAGCCTGGCTACGGCTGGCAGACAGAATGCCTCGAGGTGAAAAGCAGTTTCTGCCTTCAGCTCTTTCTCGTAACAGGGAACAAAAGGTCTGGTCCCAGCCATGCCACCCTGGCTGCCAGAGGGAGCCTGTTGGAGGCCAGTCCTGCCATCCTCCCAAAGGCAGACAGGACTCCCATTGCTTCCCAACACTCAGCTCCCACTGCCTCACCACGTGTCACCGGCCAAAGCCGTTCTTCACTTCCAGGCTCTGCATGCACGGGTGACCCACCAAACCCTCAGCAGCCAGGTTTGAAGCCAGACTCGCCAACATGGGTGGGCATTTACCCACTGGCTTTGTGCTGCTGGATCACCCAACATGCAAATCATTCTCAATTTCACTGCTTGCATGCTTTTTATTTTGTAGTTTTTCCCAATATTTGATTTGTATGGCTGACCTGCTACTTAAAAACCACAGACACTTTTTCTGGTGTGATACGTATTGACAATGTGATTAATATTTGTAATGTTTGTAGTGGCTGACTAAAGTGAGGATGAGGGGGAAGGTGGTTTTATGCTCAGGGACACATTTTCTTCTTGAGATGTGAATGTCTTCATCCTGTTCTTTGAGGTGAAGCATATCTGTGGGTAGATTCCCCGCGGCTGGCTGGGCCAAGGGCTCGTGTACCTTCACAGGGAGTTCTTGTGAAAGGAGAAGGTCTTGTAAAATGTACTAAACTTGACACTGCTTACCGCTTAGATGACCCAGTTTTTATCAGAAACCAGTCCAAGATAAAAGAAAGGCATCACATTGTGATCCTTAAGTAAGGTCTACTAAGTAAATGTTACTTAGGTGCAAATTCATGCATGGAATGTGAGCTTCTGTGAAAGAAATTACCCTGAGCAGACATATCATGCTCTCTGCTGGGCCACTGGAGACTGGGTCCAGAGGGCAGATTAAATGGATGTCTGCTGAGCCTCCCAGCTCAAGAGGTGGCAAACCACGTCCTTAGAGCAATCTAAATGTTCAGTTAAGGATTGTTTCCTCCAAGGAAACAACCTATCATGCCTCTGTGCAGCTTGGTGAGATGTGCTGTCCTGCCTGCTGGTGAGGCAACTGGTGGCATGGGGCAATGGCACAGTGGGATAGAACAGCCCTACTGGAGGAAGAGAGCGTGCCAAGGTGCAAATCCCCCTTTCTCAGGTGTTGAACTCTCTCTGCCCTCCTGAGGGTGCAGGGTGCCTGCAGGGCCTCGGCACGCAGCCTTGAGCAGGGTGATGTGTTAACACCTCCAGGGCTTCCAGGAGGCACAGGAAGGAACCACAGCCTACCAAAGCCACAGTGATGCTGCTGCTCCCAATATAAGATGTTCCAGAGGCCACAGGGGAAGTCACTTGGCTGTCACTCCTGTGTGTACACAGTGCAGCAGGGAAGAAGTGCTGAGAGTGACTTTTGAATTTCTGATGGCGGACATTTTTCCAGGCTTGAACTAAGGAGGGTGTGCAGAGCTGTCTGCAGGTCCTGCTGTGGATTCACAGAGGTGGTGGAGGGAGGAAGTGGTTGCTCTCATCTCTGCATGATTGCTGCTGCACACCAGTTGCGAAGCCTTGTATGGGGCTCATGACAGAGCCTGCCCTTCACAGGCAAGGCAGGATGAGGAGTTGGTGAAAAGGCCCCACATTTAAGGGAAGAAAAGTGATTTTCATAAGGGGGGGAAAATGTGTCATCCCACACCAGCAGTGGGTTTGAGACAAGTGGGCACAGCCCCGGCTGATGCCGATGGAGCGTGGCAAAGGCCGGCTCAGGCACTCCCCCATGCAGCAGCCCTTGGCCCCGGGACCGCGGGGCCGCTGAGGGGACGGCGGCTGCCCTGGGAGGCCGGAGCCTTGCCCACCCTGCCCCGAGTGGGAGATGTTGATGGGACAGGGGCGCATGGGACTGGTTCCCCACCCCAGGATGCCCAGGCAGGAGATGAGTCTGAGCACATCAGCCCATTGTGGCCCAGTGCTCGGTTTTTCTCAGGGTCTGGTCTGGTGTGAAAGCACCAGCAGGGCGCTGGAAAGAAGCGGGGAAAAGTGCGGGAGAAGGAGAAGGCTCTCTTCCCTTTCTGGGCCTGTCTGGAGCAGGGAGGGGACATGGAGGGAAACTGAACTTCTGAGCTCCAAACCACATCCTCTCCATAGTCAGAGATGCCAAAGAAATGTTGATTTACAGCAAGAAATTAGGAAAAAGGAGAGACAGCAAAAATAGATTTTAATCCTCAGATGCTACTTTTTAGGATACCTAGAGATGAAATCTGCTGCCCACTGTCCTGGGAAAACACTCACTAAACACCTACGGCAAATTAGAGGTACGGGGTGTCTGCGCACCCGGAGGCAGAGCCGAGGCCAGGAGCCCATTTCGCTCCCCGCCATTTCCTCTCCTGGGAGGTGA
>VWZU01000206.1:239459-261139 GCA_013397095.1 Sterrhoptilus dennistouni | reverse complement strand
CCGGCGCGGGAGGAGCCGCTAGAGGTCACCGCGACATCGCCGGGCCCGGCCGCGCTTCCCGCACCGCCACCGGCCCGGGCCGTGTCTGCCTCGGCGAACGGCACGGGAAAGGTCTGTGCAAGGGAACGGAGGTAGAACAGCCGATCACGTAAAGGAGGGAGGGAGAAATCTGATTTTAAAAAAAATAATTTTTTTTTTTTGAGTTTCTGAAACCCCAGACGGCTTTTTAAGCACGCAGCATCCTATGCAAAACCTTCCCTACCACAGCGCTTGGAAACAGATTTTTTTCCCCAGAAGCTTCAGTTCCAAGTGTCTCCCACGCTGGCGACTCCATCGAACACGTCTTGGCATTTCCTCACCTCCACCCAGCAGCGAGGACGGCGGCAGGAATGGGGTCCCAGCCATGGCCAGCCTTTGTGGGAGCTGCTGCACCAAAGTCTTCCGTTTAAAATCTTTGCTTCTTCGTGTGGATGAATTAGAGACATTTAAGAAAATGAGGTGTTATACTTGCCTGAGGGAAATACTTAGGATTCCCTTTGAGCTTCTCCCATGTCCTTCCTTGGATGTTTGCTCTCCTGCCTGAAGTGACCTTCAGCCTCTTTGGGCACAGAGCGCTCTCCTTTATGTGCCTCAAATGGTTCTGGGTAAGGTGATGTTTAAAAGTAAGTAATCATCATGGTTTTAGCCAGGTTTCACTCTGAATCACCAACTTACCTCAAAGCAAAACTGAGAAAAAGTTCTGGGCTAACTCTCGTGTTCTCAGACCTCGGACTGTCGCACGTCTTTACTTGATGTGAAATTATTCAGAGCCGATTGCAATTAATGCTTGTGTTAGACAGGACATTTGTCTGTTAAACCAAACAAAACCCCCTCAATTTCAGTGGTTTCGGGATTTTATTTAGTGGCTACCCCCATATTTAGCTGGCAGAAATGCTGCCAGCAATCACCACTGACATTAAATAAACTCACTCTCACTTTCCACAGTCGCACCCTCTAAGCTGCTGCTCTGGTGACACTGCTTTTGGGGAGGACCTGGACCTAAAGCCCTGCACTGGACTGGGAAATACCACACACTAAGAGCTGGGGATTTTTGGCCAGCAGAAGGTGATGGGTGTAGAGTGTCAGGGAGCAAAACCTGGCTAATGTAGTGCAGACCCTATAAAACATTTTTCCTCATGAAAGCCAACATCCTGCAGGGCTGTGAGGGTGATGCCCTCAGGATCTCTTCCCATGAAATTTTTCATAGAAAAATGCATTTTCCTTGTGCTGTGAGGGTTTGACAGAAATGTTTTGCATTAATATTGCCACTGTATGCAGATACCATAATGCTGGTAGGCAGCTCGGGTGGAGGCAAATCCTTCCCCTTTGCAGCATGTAAAGCAGCCCTGAATGAATCACAATGCTTTTGGATGAAAAGAACCTTAAAGGTCATCTTATTTCCACCCCCCTGCCATGGGAAGGGACACCTTCTGCTACCCCAGATTGCTCAAAGCCCCATCAAGCCTGGCCTGAACACTTCCAGGGATCCACAGCTTTTCTGGGGAGAGTTCTAGTGTCCCACCACCCCCACAGTGAGGAATTTCTTCCTGATATTTAATCCAAGCCTGCCCTTTCTCAGTTAAAAGCCATTGGTCCTTATCCTATCACTACATATCCTTGTAAAAAGGTCACCAAGCTCCTGTTTACCAGACACTTCCTCAGCTGCCAGGGCTTGCAGGAGGAGAGGGAGAAAGGTTCAGGACTCTGCAGTGTGGAAGGCTTGGCTGGGAGGACACTGCTGCAAGGTGTTTTTGGACCCCTATGTCCTTCTGTTCGTCTTGTCTGAACCCCAGGGACCAGCAGGGATTTCCATGTTCCCAAAGCCTATTCTCAAGTTTTTGCAGGCACATCATAACAACTTGTGTTTGTACAGGCAGTCCCAAGGACTTGTGCCACCTTCCAGCTTGCCAGAAGCTCCTTGGCACACATCAGGGGAGTGAATACTGCTTCCTAGTAAAAATAAGGGCACTTGGTGTATGTGCTACAGTTTAATTTGATTTCAGAGATAGTCCTCCTTACACAAGGCCAGGTGTGGGGAGGAGGAAGGAAAGAAACCAGTGGAAGGAAGCAAAACACCCTGAGAGAAGTGAGGCCCTGGTTCCTGGAGAACACCTAAGGGTATTTGGCTCTTAAAGATGTCATCTGTCCTTAGAGCCCCTGTGATGTGGGAGAGCCCCAGATGTCACATCCAGAGTCAATGCTGATGCATTTCCCAAGGTGTGGAGGAGGTCTCAGCAGACAGGGCACACAAAGCCAAAGCAGGTGAAGGTTCCCACCAGTGCCAGCTGGAGGAGGTGCCACCTAAAGCTCCAAACACTGTTTCCCTTTCCCACAGAGGCTCTAGAGAATCAGTAAGAAAACCTCAGTAATAAGCCCTGTGGTTCACTGGACTGAAATTACCAAAAGCCAGTGCAGCTTTACTGGGGGTTTTGTTCATTTAATAAAATGTGCTTTCCATCTCGCTCTGGAAGCACATGACCCCAGAGATTGAAAGCAGGCCAGGAGAAGCCCTAAGGAAAACCCCACTGTAGCTATGGGATAAATTCCAGTTACAGGCAAGTTAGGTGCTGATTGGAGACCATAAACACTTGAATAGAAAACATAGGGCAAGCCAAGGTGCTGGAAAATCCATTTCTCGTAGGAATCATAGGAGAAGGTGAACTGCAGCTGATAGAAGCCTCTGTTTGGCAGCAGATGGCCATGGAAGGCTCCTTCATGTACCCTTTATAGTAGAGGGGGATCTGGGGAATAATTCTTAAGCCAACATTTAGGCAGGGCAAGGATTTTGGTGCATTTCAGCCTTGTTATTCAGGCATTAAGTGAAAATCAGGAAGACATACATGTACCCAGAAAGCAGGTACTGTGGAAAAAGTTTTAAATTACAAGCTAGTTAAAGAAAAAAAATGTACAGTAAGATGATTTGGGACATCCAAGTTAAAAATGGTTCTCACCAGTGCTGTCCTTATATGTTACATACAAACCCAAGAAATAAAAGCAATAGATCCATTTTATTTTCTAATTTGGTGATCAAATGGTCAGTCTTTACTAATATTATCAGTTTCAGCTTGGGTTAGGCTGCTGGTAAGACCTATTCCAGTCTTGCCTAACTTTTGATGAGAGTTCAAAAACAACATAAATTGACAGAATTCAATTAATTAGAGGCAGGTTCTAAAGATCACAGGCTTGCTATCAACAAGAAAGTTAATACTAGTTAGTGCCTCAATCAATCACAAAAATAAACAGTCAGAAAAAAAATAAAAAGCCCCTCCTAGAAATCACTCAAACACTTTATTCTTCTTGGAGCAATGTCAACGACTTGAATGTTTAAGGCTTTTGAATCTACCTAGGAAAATTAAATTTGTGGCGTTTTGACAAATTGGGGGGTTTTGACATTTTTGTGGTCTACAACTTCCTCACAAGGGGAAGCAGGGGGCAGGCATTGATCTCTCCCCACTGATGACCAGTGACAGAACTCAAGGGAATAGAATGAAGCTGTGTCAGGGCAGGTTTAGGTTAGGTTTTAGGAAGATTTTTCACCCAGAGAGTGGTTGAACACCAGAATGGGCTCTCTAGGGAAGAGGTCACAGCACCAGCCTGGGAGAATCCAAGGAGCATTTGGACAATGCTCTCATACACCTGGTGTGATTCTTGGGATTGTCCTATGCAGGGTCAGGAGTTGGCCTCTATGATCTTTGTGGGTCCTGTCCAACTCAGGATATTCTACTATTCTATGAAAAGCACGACACAATTGTTTCTTGAATGAAGTCACTGTGTTTGTGTGGGTGAGATTCAGGATCTCTGGACTCACCCACTTACACTGAGATGTCTGCAAAGTAGCTGTCTTCATTTTTAAAAAAAATCAGCTCTAATATTCAGATGCAGACACTGGAGGTGAGGACAGATAAACCTTCTGGAACTTAAGTGGATAAAAATAGGAAAAAGTTACAAACTGGTGGCCCAGACAGTGAATTAAAAAACTGCACAGGTCTGTTTGCTGTTATTTCTTAGATGTGGGACATAATCCTGCTCTGATTTAAGTCAATGGGAGTTTTGCTGTTGAATTCAGAGGGACCAGAATCAGGCACTTTGTCTTCTCCAGACCTGACCACTTTATTTGGAAATAAAACTTTTTAAAACACACACTTCTCTCTTAAAATGCTACAAAGTAAAGAAAGTAATTACATTAGGCTCTACCTGAAGCTCCAGAGAATTGATACAAAGGCTGCTTGACTCTTGCCAACTTTTACTATTACAATTTTACTAGCACCATATGCAGCACTACTGTACCTGCTTGTTTCACTTAGTAAAATCATTGGGGTTTGTTTTTGGGTTTTTTTTTTCCCCAAAGGAACATGCAATATCCACAAACAAAAGCTCCAGGGAGTACGTACCAGCTCGGAGGCCCATATGGTCTTAGTAGCAAAGTAATCAGAGAGGGAACAGGTCTGTTTGCTCAGCAACCCCACCCTTTTTGCAAACATGTGAGTTGGCTCAGGAAAAGGTGCTCTTTTGGGTGGTTTGTGTTGCCTGCTGTCATGCAAGAAACTGTGAAGTCAGATTTTCAGTGTTATTTTCAGCACCCCTGTAGCCTAAAAGGAAAGAAGCTGTGAGGTAGGGAGAACTGGCTGTGTCAGCTTTGAGACCATGGAAGGGTCAGGGTCACTTTCCTAAGGACAGCCAGGAAAGGGTTTCTGCAGAGGAGAGTTTTAATCAGAAAAATCTAAGCCTATGATTCTCATTTGACTAATTCCAATGCAGGAGAAGAACTGAATGCAAATTAAATATACAAGGCTTCACATAAAGGCCAAAGTGTCTGCTGATGCAGAGTAAAAGTCGATGAGGGATTTTTCCTCACTCGACTTGAAAATGTAGTGACTTCATGCTGAAAGATGAGTTTTGAAGACCCAAGATTCTGCCAGTGTGCTACTTTGACATGCACAAGTACATTGTGCTGTGACTACTGCAAGGCACAACCATGTGGAAGTCAGACATCAATGACTTTAAGATGCTGGCTAGCTAAGGCTGACAGGTTTGTTTACAGTCCTGATTCTGAACTCCAGCATAGAGTAATGCACACTCATAAGTGCTAGGCTGACACCAGCCCTCAGGAAACAGCATCTGGCAAAGCTGCCCTCTCCTTCTGACCAGGTGAGCTGATGGTTTGGGACATGCTTCTCTGTTGCTCTGGGAAAAAGAACTGCAGAATCACAGAAATGTTGGTTGCATGAGACTGCTGGAGCTCACCTAGTCTAATCTTCCATCAGAACAGGATTACCACAATCACCATACCACTAAATTAGCCTTATCTAGCTAAGTCATAAAAAGCCTCCAAGCAAGGAGCCACCATCACCTCTTTGGAGCATCTGATGGAAAAGGCTAAGCTGAACATCTCCATCTGCTACATGTGCCTGTTGCCCCTTGTTAAGTCCCCTGACATGACCAAGAAGGGTTTGTCCTTTTTGTACCTGCTCTTCAAGCAGACCTGCTTTGGGTTTCCCTTCACTGGGAGAAACAAGCCCAGCTCCTTCCACCTCTCACTCGCTGCATCTTCACTCCAGACACTGGACCATGGTGGCAGCCTTAGCTGGATCTTTCCAGTTTTTTCACATTCCCCTTGAGGCAGAAGTCCCAAAGCTCCAGCTGTGGATGCACCGGTGCTGGGAAAGGGAAGCACATGGTGCCAGATGTTTGAGCCACAGCCTCATGTTGTGGGCCAGTGCATGGTGCAGACAGCACTGTACCTCCATCCCTATTTCCACTGCTGACTGTCAAAGGGGACTAAACAGTTGATATAAACTAGGAGAAACGAGAAACAGAGTGATTTTGGTTACAGCTACAGCTTTGGCTCTGTATCTGTATATAACTTTCCATGCTTACTCAGCAAATCAGAGCAGAGCCCAACTTGCATCCTCTTGTTCCTCGAGTTCGTCTTTCAGTCTAAGACTTAGCAAAACATAGTTTTATATGCTAATTTCCTCATAGTAAACCCCTTACTGTATGTCATTCATCGATACCAAGCGCTGTACATGTAAGAGTAGGCCAATATTCTGTGTATATTACCAACTTTATGAGTTAAAGAATTACAATGTGCTTGCTTTATTTAGGTGGTAAACTTTTTTAATGAGTCTGGAGGGTCCTTTACATAAAAGTAGTGACTCTAGCTTGGAATCTCTTTCCATGTTTATTAGAAATGTGTTTTACTTTACCATGAAAAAAGCCAAGGAAACATGCAGCCCTAAAGTCTAATGAAGTAGTTACTTGTGCAGTCAAAGTTCATAAATTTTAAACACATTTAATTTATAAATTGAAAACATAGCTTGCACTGGCTTTTTCAAGATTATTGCTTGCCACAGGGGTTTTAGGATAGTTGCTGGGCCATGCATGTTACCTCTTTTCTTTCTAGGCCAAGACTGGATCTTCATGATTTGCTCATACTTGTGGTTTTGTTTTGTTGTTTTTTGTTTGTTTGTTTGTTTTGGTGGGTTTTTTTTTTGTTTTGTTTTGGTTTTTTAAATAAAAGTCTTTTCAGAAAGGTGTATCTTTAGAGTATTAAAAATCATAACCCATCCAACAGTATCAGCAGTCTCTTTGTTCTCAATTTAGGATTTGCTTTTGAGCTGTCACTTTGAGAGCTCTTTCTCCTGGTGAGAAGCCCTTTGTCCTTCTGGAGACCCATCTTCTCACTAATTGTGAAGAGCAATCCCTGCAGTAGCAGTCTGAGCTGGATTCCTGGATTCCAATCTCACACCAATAAAACCTCAGTGCCAGCCTGGGTGAGGAGCCCAGCTCCCAGGAAACGGGAATTTGGGGAAGTGGGGAAATGAAGATGCTAACTCCTCCCCTTTGTCCTCTGCATTCCACAGGTTGCTTATCCATCCCTTGTGAGTGACTCTGGCTGCAGAAGCTCCATCATGATTTGTCGTACTTGCAAAGCAGTCTCAGGTACAGAACATGCCATAGGGATGTCTGGTACACAGCAGTGCCCTACCTGCTTCAGGAGATGAGAGGAGGGTTCCAGTCCTATGCTAGCTGGAATTTCCACCAGACATTCTCCCTGGGCACGCTGCTTTGTGTCGGTGCCTCTGTGAAGTGAGCCAGCAGGTAGCTGATGACTGCAGGATCACTATTTGTTTACTCAGTCACAGAAGATCAGTTCTGGAGCTTCAGGTCACATTACATGGATGTTGTAGAAATTACAATGATAAGGGAAAATATCAAACCCACAATACCTAGAATAGCAGTGTTGGTATTTAACTGTTGAATCTTTAGATTTATATGGACAATTCCCCCAAGGTTCTTTTAGCAATATGGCAATGCCGATAAAGAAAAATGGTAGCAAGGGTCACCCTCTCTGTTTCCATGCCTGTAACATTATATATACCAACTTCAGAAAGATATTTGTGTGTCACCTGGCCTCAACATCCACTTGCCACAACATCCCTTGCCTGGATACTCACCAAGTCCCTGTCCCCACACTTACAAGGGCTGCTTTTGCATGGCTCGTCCTGATGACTCCATCCTCAGTCAAGCAGGCACCTCCAGGGGCTTCTGCAAAAGGCAGCTGTGAGATGATGCCCTCCCAGTGACTGATGCAAGTCCCTGCTTTGGCTCATCCCTTTTTTCCCATCTCTTTCCACCCTAAGTCCCACAGTCCCTGCATCAGTGCCTGGCTGTTGGCACACACAAGGCCCAGCCAGTGCTGGGAGCAGGGCCAGTAATTGGAAAGGGGAATTGCAAAGCACCAAAGCTTATCAACTGGCAGTGAGGGAGCGTTCAGCCACTTCAGGGGCCAGCCCAAGGTCCAAAGTGGGTTGACAGCCTTTTGTTTGGTAGCATGGGGTGGACACGCACGGCTGCTCCGCTCCGGTCGGGCACCGCTGAGGTTAAAGCAGGGTGATGGCTTGCTGGCTGGTGAAGCCTTGTCCTTCTGCTGGGGCTGCTGAGGCTGTGGAGGAGAGCAGTGCTGGAGCAGGGAACAGCCATGGCAGAGCACTCAAGGGCCTCGCACTCACCGAGTGAGCATGATAGCCTCAGGTGCAGCTTCTTGGCCTCGGGAGTGCCACCAAGCACCATTACTATGCACAGAAGTAGCAGCTATTTCCTCATACATCTTTTACTCATTAACCAAAGCTTCCAAATATAGCCCTGACTAGCAGTGGGAAGAGATGGTGGGTGCCCTCTGTGGTTGGGTCTTTGCTGTCTGCCTACCTGCAGCACCAGAACCTGATCTTCACTTTGTCAGGTGCCCTCTGCTCTCAGCCCTGGGACACACAGATAATTTACGTTAAAGGTTTCTTGCTACATACTGGAAAAGCTTGCAGTCCCAGGAATAGAGCCAGCTTCTCCCATGCTCCGCCAGCCCTCAGTGCCCCTTGCAGTCCTTCCCTTCATTCCTGAATCAATTCCTGACCAAAATATATCACTCCTTTCTGGGAGAAACCAGGCTCCTGGTGGAGCCAACACGGATAAAACCTGTGAGTTCAAAGCCTGACTCCTTTTGCAGTTGTTCTCACTCATTACCTAGGATGGGTCTATTGGGAGCTCTTCCAATAGACAGGAGGAGGCAGTGGAGGACAGAATCTTATCAGGCAGGTAAAATGGAAACTATTGCCTTTGCTGGGAAACTTTCAGGACATATTGGGAATGTCTGCTATACTTGTATGATTAGGTTCCTGACTTCAGCCTTGGCTTGATGGCAGGTAGTAGAATCTCCATACCTGCCAATTACTCACTGCCAGCCAATGTTTACCCCTTCACTCAGCAATTTATTCAAAAAAGTGGGAAGCTGGGGAAGAGGGAAGACATCTCATGTTCCTTTGTGGATTTTGGGCTACATCCCACCTATAGATTCTCCGGGAGTTAGATATGTCCATTCCTTCTCCCAGTTCTGTAACAATTGAAAAAGACGACCAAGGGAGAAAAACTAAATAACTGTTTGCACTTTGTATGATGAAGAAAGAGGTTATGGATGTTTAAGGTTTGTTGTTATATTCTAGGTAAAGAAATATGATTATGACTTCTTGGACAGTGAAATATGATGCCACCTGACAGCTTAATGTTAATTTAATGTTTTGTCCATTCCTAACAAAATGGGCCTTACAATGCAGTAAAAATTCTAGGTAGTCTCCAAAACTCCTCAGAGAAGCCTACCATGCTGCTCCTTCATAATCATTCTATGTGAATTCCTTAACTCATCTAGCTCGACATGATTTTCTTGGAGTAAATGGAAGACCACACTTCTCTATGCCTTGAATTCCTTCTGTTACAGTATTTGAGGTAGGATAGCATTTTATAGAGAGAAAAAACCCTTGTAATTGGTATAATATGCTCATCAGAAGTAACCTGACTTTTAGTGAATGGCCTCTCATCCATCTTCCCTTACCCATGGATCATTTTTCACAGTAGCTGGAAATCTAACTACCCATTTCTTCTCTTGGGAAAACTGTGTGAGAATAAAAATATGTCAGTGAGCAAATATTTGGTGGGAAAGCCAAAGAAATCATGTTCTTTTGAGACAAAACTCTCTTTACTTACAGCTGACTAGGCAGAGATTAAGTTATAAGGAATCCGGGCTCCTTGCCAATTCATCCCCATCTGCTTGTCAGGAACAAATGCTTTTTTATTTGGCTTGGTGAGGGAGCAAAGAGCAGGAGAGAGGACAGTGGGCCATGGTCATGACACTCCCCACCCACAGGAGCTGCTCTTGCTAGGGACCTTCTGCACTAATATTCCATGTTAGTGACAGGAGTGGGCATCATTCAGGAAAAAAAAATCTGGATTTAAAAAAATGAAGAGGAATATGTGAGGCTTAAGAAAAACAAAGGTGGGTATAGGAAATCAAGAAAGTAAAGAGATTTTCAGTGTCCCTGTGAGATCGAGGTACGTTCTGTCAGTGATAGGAGCTAAGAGACTTCTGGGGGCTCTGAGCAACTGAAAGAGTTGGTAGTGCCTGGAGTTATGTTGCTGTGTTACCAGTATTCTCTAAAAATGTGAAAAATTAGAAGAGCATGTGCGAGAACTATGTACCTCTACCACAGCAGCAATCTCAGCAGTCCTATGAAGTTCAACAAGGAGGCATTAGAAAATTCTGCATTTTTACCAACCTCAAGCTGTGAAGTAACAGCTCTGCTGTAAAGGACCTGGGGGCTATGGTGGGTGACAAGAGGAGTATGAGACTAGAATGTGATCTTATTGCAAATAACTAACTGCAGATTTCATGATCAGAGTGCTGGGAGGAGGGTGGCCAGAAGATTGAACTGGATATTGGCACGGCACTGGTAAGTCTGCAGGTGGAGTACAACATCCAGTTTTGGGACTCTTGTCTCAAGGGGGATGTGAAATAAACTGGAAAGCTCCAGCTAAGGGGTGCCACTATGGACCAGTGTCTGCAGCATGAGGGAGGGAGTGGGAGAGAGTTAGGCCTGTTTCTCCAAGTGAAGGGGAGCCCAAATGGTGATGGAACAGCAGCCTATGTCTGCCTGAAAAGAATGTACGAAGATGACAGATCCAAATTCTTGGTGGTTTCAGAGAACGTAAGAAGGCACAACAGGCACGCATGGCAGGGGGGGAGGCTCAGGCTTGCTATTAGGAAAGCTTTCTCTACCAGATGCTCCAGGGAAGTGGTGGTAGTTCCTGGAGAGTTTTCACAGCTTGGCTGGATAAAGGCACAGCTGGGCTAACAGTGGTGGTAGTTCTGCTTAGAGTGGGGTGATCTTTGGGGTGCCATTCAACCAACATTTCTACGATCTCATTTCTTAACATAAAGTTATCAGTCTAGGTACTGCCTACTTCACTAGCATGGATAGAATTTTAGGAGAAGTTGCAATCACTGTGTAGACAACTTGCTGCAATCCAAACATGTCACCCAACCTGAATCAATGAGGCTGCATACATATTCAGCTGCATGTATTTTCCATTCAGCCAGATCACACAAATACAATTGTGTCCTTCACTAAGCTTTTCCCACCGCACCCAAGGTGCTGAGGCACTAGCAGACTCAGCTGTTGATTTTCTGTAATTGCTTCCAGATTCACCATTTTTGCCAGGCCAAGTCAGCACACATTGCTCTTTCTTTTTTTCTTGGCTTGCAAAACTCCTGAAGCACTCAACATGCTTCAGACACAAATACAGTACCAAGAGGTCTTTCAATCTATATGAATCCATAGATTGCTGTGTCAAATTCATTATCAGCCTGCCAGACTACTGCTCTGCACTTACTCATTTATATGAAGGAGGAACAGTACAGAAGCCAATCTTGCTGAAACAGTGTTGTCAGGCATCCAACATACAACATACTGGCCAGTACACCCAGTTTCAGTATCTGAACACAGCTGCAGCACTGTGTTACGTCACAATAGTAATTACCCTTTCCAAGCTTAAACTTTGTATTATTTTCATCTAGGAGTATAACTATTCTGCATGTTGCAAAGTCATGCTATTTAGGAGACCATTGAAAGTGAAAAAGAAAGCTGACTTGCAAAATTCTTGGTGTTGACAGATTTTGGGTTGTGTTACTTTTCATTTTCTCTGCAGCACTGCACTGTACTCCTGCTCATCCAAAGCCAAGAACAGCAAACAAGCACCTCTTTCTGAGCAGTGCCACATAACCTTTTCAGACCTACCCACTATGTAGGAGTGTCTAGAGATGATTTTCATTACAGGTACACTGAGATTTGCGTTGTTGGCAAACTCACGTCAGGTGTGAGTGATTCTTTTCATTACAGTCTCTATTTCCTGCTCCTGCCTATTTGCACAGTGACCCATACATCCCAAGGTAAGTAAACCTCCCAGAGAATGTACTGTAATTTCCAGAGAGAAAAGGTCACTGAGTGAGCCATCTTCATTTCACCAGAACTTCCCAAGCATTTCTGTCCCTTTCCTATGTAAATAACATGCATGGGTTTTTTTCACAATCTGATCAACGTTCTTCCCACCAATCATAAATTGAAGAGGCAGTTTTGCATTTATCTGTATTTTACACAATCTTATCATCTTTGGTGAGATATGGAAGACATAAATCAGCATGTAATTAAAAATTTCCAGCATTCCTCTGGTTTACAATGAATTCATAATACAGAATAGTAGAAATAATAATTCCTCTACTGGTGCTTTACCTCAATTTCTGACATCCTAATCCCATTGATTACTAATTTAATTAAGTTTTACTCTAACCTCCATCCTGTTATTGTCTGGGATGTATTTACAAAAAAAATTTTAAAGCATTTGATACTTTAAGAATGATCTTAGCAGAGAACCGATACAAAAATCTATAGGAGGATCTACCTCTACTGATGCACTCGTTCTCCTAAAATACCTAAGCACTTCTAACACATCACTTTGAAAAGAGTAATGAGGGCACCTAAGAAAGAAGTTTATTTGCAAATAAGGCCACATAAGCTTATTGAACCAGCTTGTGTGGGAGCTGGCAAAACCACCTCTTGCAGTCTACCCAGTAGAAAAGTGCACCTCTTGGTTGTTTCTAATCATTCAAATTTGGGTGCTTAGAGACCCCACCCTTTAAAATATAGAAGGGAATTCATTATAGGAGGAGTTGCAGTAGCTTTTCTTGGGTTTCTCCCTCACCTGGGAAAACAAAAAGCATCATGCAAAGGATCTTAATATTTTTGTCTGCTTAGGGCAGGTTTGTATTGACTGATCCAGCAAATCCTGTTCTGTTTACAGCCACACACCTTGCTAAGAAGGCAAAGGCATTTGCATGAAACTACAACACTAGATATGTAATATTCTGCTAAGTTTTCAGTCTGGACATTATTTTGTTATTCTTAGAGGAAAAAAAGTTACTCCATTTTGTGCCATCTTCTCTCTCCACACCTGTCTTCCACATACTTAGCTGATCCCTTGCCTCCTTTTTGCCCCACTTTGCAGTAGTTTGAAGAAGACCACCTCCCCCTAGTTTGCCCATCAGAGTGTTATATGGGACAGCGTCAGAAGCCTTCCTTGTACTGCCTGCCTGCAAGCCACTTCTTATACCATCTTTTTGACTGTAAGGTTATCTTCCTAGGTGGTCACACCGGCCTGTCCTCATTCCTGCCAGGAACCTCCTGCACCAGAGTGGTTTTGCATCCCGTCTTCAGCACCTCTTTTAGGAGCCGAGAGTTCTCCAGGGCTCCCTTTCCCATTAAAATTCCTTTCCACAAGACTGCATTTGCCAATTCTTTGAGTGTGTTGAAGTCTACTGGTTTAAGTTCATTAGTCCACTGCTTCTGCTCGCTCCTCTCCTGAAACGCAAGAGCTCTGCTGATTTGTGATCTTTTCCACTCAGGTTACCTTCCTCAGCAGCCGCAGCCTCTCATCCAGTTTTCCCACATTACCAGCAGCAAACCACAAGCCACCAGGTACAGCTGCACACACCTCATGTCACTGCAGCAAAAAGCTGCTCTTTATCCACAAAACTTCAGGGATGGGCTACACATTGTAATTGCCTCCTGCACACATATCTAGGACAGTTTCCAGTCCTGTGGGGTGTATCCTACAGGAGTTACAGGCGTCACTTTCCCACATTCCCTGCTGCACGCAGGGATCTGGTTCAAGGTATAAGCTCACTGCAGTTAAAGAAGGATTCTTGTGGCTCTGCAATCAGACTCCTCATCTTCATGCAAGCAATTCCACTAGGAGCCAGGAACCAGCTCAAATGCTTTGGCTCTGGGCTGTCCCCTACTCCCAGTAAGCCCTAGGATGTAACTGACTGGAAAGAGATGAGTCTGGGAACCTCAAAGTTGTGTTGGCATCCCCCTCCCTGAACCAATGCACTTCTTTCCCCAGTAACAGGCAGTCAGATTTCAGATGCAGATACTGATTTTGCAGTTCTCATCTTGGCTGCTGAATTTCTCTCTGAAGCCAAGGAAAGTGGCATCAGGAAACCAGCAACACTGAAAGTCACACATGTTGTCTTAAGAAAGGGCAACAAAAAAACCTCAGCAAAATCCACAAAAAACAAGGCATATAAATCTGAAATGCAGAATTCACAAAGACAAGAAAAAAAGAATTTTTGTTTGGATTTCTCCCAGAAACAGCCACAAAAATTCTGTTAGGCTGATGATCAAGAAAATTATCTTTTAGTTCTACCCACATTATCTTACATGGCATTTTAAACATAATATTATTCATGATAATTTTTCACCTCTAATTGCAATGTCCTTTCACTTCTTTTACTTCTAAGTGCCAAGCTTACAAGAGCTAAGCAAAACTCTCTCCAGTGTCAAATTTTCCCCAGTTTAAAGGGCTAGTTACACTGCATTACCATTACCATTTAACACACATCCTGCTTTTTGTGGTTCTCTGTCTTGCTTTTGCTTTTCTCCACTTATTACTTTCATTCCTTTCTCCACTTTCTATTTCAGGCTGTCAAGGAGAAAGCAGAGTCCAACTCCCACAATGAAATGCTTCACCTGCAGAGCCTGCTGAGAGTGAAATTGATAAAGGACAGCACCAGCTCAGGCAATTTCACTCACAGCGGGCACTTGCAGGTGAAGCACTACCATAAAATGGAGCAAGGTTACTCGCCTGCTGCCTCCCAGCACAAGTCACCAGTTGATAGCTGCTTGTTTCATGACCTTTCCAGTCGTCCCCTGCCATGCACCGCTTGCTCTGACCCCAGAGTGAGAGGCAGGAATCAGCCCAGTGTTTGCAGGCAGGGGCTGAGCCCAGGTAATGTTGAAAACTCGGCTGAAGGCTGGCCTGGCCACGGGACTGCTGCTGAGGCCACCGTCCCAGCAGGGGCATCCTCGGGAGGATGTTTGCAGTCCCACCTTCACCCCTTCATGTAGTACAACAGTCCCACAGAGCTGGCACCACTGCAACTGCCTGAGAGGACAAAGGCAACTCATAAATGTTTCTGTAACATGTCTATAGGGTACCAGCCTAATGCCTGATGTAATTTAAGACAACCTATATATCATTTTAGCTGCTGGTTCCCATGGATCTATTTCAACACAGGTTTTGATCCCCAGGGATATCACTCTCACTATCACTCCAACATTGCTTTGCCCCAGTCCCACTTTCTTCTCTATTTGAAAATCTTGTGTATTGAAGAACAATTTTAGTCAGCTCAGGACTTTTTTAAAAAATTTTGATAGGAATGTTCCTCAGAGCCTGACAAATAGCAGGGGTGATGTTTTTCCTAAGACAGGTTAGTGTAAGGAGTAGTCATAAGAGAATTGTGGTGATCCAAGTAGGGAAACTGGGCTCTGCCATCTACCCATTTTTTCAATACTAGGAGTAGGGGATGAAACTCAAAATCTCCAGATTTGGAAAAAACGAATAAACAAACAAACAAACTTTTCCTATGTAATTCATCATGTATTTAACAAAGTAATTACACTATTTTATACCCAAGACCAAAATACTTTGAAATCTAAAAAAGCTTAAGTCTTTCAGGAGAACAGTCATAGTTCACTTAGATCACATGGATAAAGCAAGCTTAAAAGTTACAACAGATCACCTTTCTCATACTTCGGGGCAGAAAATTCCAGGAATTGAAGGGATTATTGAGAAACTCCCTTTCTAAACAGTGCTTCTTATGGAGTGTTATATAGTCCTTGTTAGAGACTTGAATACCAGGCAGTGCCAGACATGTGGCAAAGCAATTCCTGCAGCACTGGTGGGGGGAAATCATTGCTACAAATATTCTTTCTATAAATACCCATCATACCATTTACAAAACTCAAGGATTGAAATTAAGACCTAAGGAGCACAGTGCAAACTCAATGTACTTGAATACCCAGCTCCTAATTTGGAACATAATTCTCAATTGAAATTAGTGGTAAAATAGGAATCTCAGAAGGATTTAATTGCCTCGATGCCTTCATGTCTACATTTCCAGTACATGCATCTCAAATCAGCTATGCAGCCTTTACTGTGCTGTTCCAGAAGGCTTCTCACAATCTGAAATGTAAAACTCACCACCAGGAACTGGCCTTGGGTAAAGACCTTTATCAATGACTGTGGCTGATTACAAGCGTGATTATTGTTATGACATGGCAGGATACAGGGCAAGGACAGAATGCTTCAGAAATGTGACCACATATTCACTGCTGATAAGCAGATGGTCTCTGTGTGTTCCCATTTATGAGTTAGAAACAGATTATAGTACTTTTTAAAAATTATTTTTACCCAAAAGATCTAGTTTAACTCTTGTTGAAGATACTGAGCAGTCTCTTCTTCGAGGAAAAAAATCTACGGCAGATTCTTCTTTTTCCAGTTGATAGAAATCAGTGACCGCTAAGAGTGACTTAAGCTTGAAAACTTAAATAAGCCTGTGCATTTAAGCTGACAGTAAAACTATTACTTGACCATGCTTACTGTTGAACAGGTAACCAGCTCAACTGATTTGGGCGTCGCAGAGCTATAAAAAGAAAGCATTTCCCTTTGTTTTATCCACAAACATATTACAGTACAAGGGTTTGTTTCTTCGCAGTCTCTGTAATTCGTACTGATGTTAACAGCATTATATTTTTGCACACTAATTGGTGCAGCCTGAACCAGACCTGCTCCAAACATGGGAGATGCGAGTCAGGCAGGCATTAATCTTCCCACACTTCCTTTAGTGCTGGTTTAAAACTCACCAGGGACCTCACAGAAATCTTACCAATAGCAACAGCTGAAACGAGTCATAAACGTAGCTGCTCCCAAGGCCCAGAGTGTGCAGGCTGCTCTGGCTGGTGCCACGTGTCCCCTCTCCCTCCTGGAGGAGTATGGCTTGTCTTTGCTGCAAGGCATCACCGTGTCCCTCTTGGCACACTCATTTCTCCAAAGGCTCTGCCCCGTTGTTCAGGCCAAGGAGTCAGTTGAGCTGAATTTAGCTTTAAATATACTCTCATTGTCTCAGTTTGGTTTTTTTTTTTAGATGTAATTCATTAGCTGTTTTTACCTGACAGAACTCTTCTTCGCCTATTTTATTCAGTCAGTCCTTTCTCTTTTCAGCTTAGAGAGCCAGGCATTGGACTGATTGCATATTTCTAGTGCCCTGTGCAACAGATGGAAAAAGGACATAGGCCTCCATAGCATACCAAAAGCCTGAAAGGATCTATGTTAAATATTAATTCGAAGTTGGCCATAAAATCACAGAAGTGCTGAATCTAGTGCCTGAACAAAGATTAAAAAAAAAAAAAGGTGCCACAAAACCAGACTCGCAAGTCATAAAAGCCAAACAAAATCAGCAACAGCACAACCAGATGAGTTTCTACACACCTTGTGACTGCTCAGAACACTGCCGTGTTTACTTAGGTAATGATGTGACTTCTGTACAAAAGGACACGTTTTTCCTGCGAGTCTGTGGCTCTGCTCGGACCTGAAGGAGAAGCACACCTCGTGTGCCACCAAGCCCTGATGAAGTCTTCACCATTGCTTCTCATTTTATAGTAAAATGGCCAACCTACCAGTGTATGGGCTTCTTACAGCAGGAGATTTTCCCCCAAATATGAACAACAAATACAAAATTTGTCATTGTTAGGGCTGGTTGCCTCAGAAGATAAAAGAATGCACTTATTTACAAAACCCTGTATATTAGTTGCTAGGAGAGCTTTGCGTTCCAGGCTGCAAAGGGATAGTCTATCTTAAAGTTAAAAAAAAAAAAAAAAGTTGGAATGACAATTAGCAGCAAAGTGGACAGTAGTTATATCCAGTTAGCACATTATGCAACATAGCATTATTTTGTCCTTCTGGTAATAAAATTGGAATGGTATTGTAACCTGTAGTGGGGGAAACAACTGTGTGCTTGCACCTGCCACAGCAAGGACTATTTGTCTGTTCCACAGCAAGTGCAACAGCCTCACAGCTTGGCTGCTAAGGTGCTCAGGCAAAGCAGAGAATATGCTAGGAGAAGGCATTAGACACTGAGCTATAGGATATGAGGGCCTTTGGGGACTTTGTTTCTGCAATGAAGAGCTAAACTGTGGGAACTATGAATACTCAGATGAAGAAGGCACCCCTTGGAGCCCAGACATGAGCACCAAAATGTCAGAACCACCACAAGAATATCAAAAGTTACTTACAATACTTTCTGATAAAAAAGAAGTAGTAACATTTTTCAAGGAGTGACACTTATGTCCCCAGAAGTTTCCAACTGCTCTGTATTCTTACCTTTGTATTTTCTTATGACAATTATTTACCAAGACAAAAAACAGAATGCCCTTTTGGCATTGTTTTCTGTTGGTTCATTAGTCTCTGAAACAGTATTTTTTCTTGCATCTTATTTCATGGTCTTGCATAACCTTGAAATTTCTGATGATAAAAACCTATGATACTCATTCTTCCAGTCAGTACTAAAACCACACCTCCTGAACTGTAACCTATGGCTATAAAACTTGTAACAGGGAAATTCAAGAAGAGAAATCAAGCAATTTCCCACTGAATTTCTCATTAAATTAAAGAGGATGGTTTTTTCCCAGCTTCAAACTGGATCTCAAGGACCATGGCCATTCCTGGGATTGTAACCCATGGTTGTAGTTGCTCCAAAATAACACAGCCTACAAACTGTTTTTCCACATCACCTTTGCAGAGAAGTGAGGAGGGAGCATCATAGCATATGGCACCACATCCACAGAAATGCTGTTTGGACCAACTGACAGAGAACTCCTTAAAATAGCTCTGAGTCAGCAGGTTTTGCAGTCACGAAGGCAGAGCAAGAGGAGAGATCTAAGCAGATCACAAAGCATTTATGCACACACTGCAACTCCTACTCACGGCACAGCTCTCGGAGCGTTCTCAAGGAAGAGGAGGGTTAGATGGGCAAAGGCTTTTAAATATTCTCTCATGCGAAGGAATGGAATTAGGCCCACAAAAGTAATTTGCTTGGAATATTAACCTGGGAAATGGGAGATACGTTTGAACTCCCTTGTGGCAGAAAAGAAACTGCACTAGGGTCATTTACAACCTGATTATCCTAACCATGAGTAATTTTAAATAAAAAGAGGGAACTGGGATTTCTTCCCCAGCTGCACTTGTCATAAGGCTTGATCATATAATTGTGCTCTTAGGATATCTACAGGATGAGACAAGCAGGAATTGGAATGAGAAAGGTAGATGAACAACATATATTTTAAATATATGGGGAGTTCAAAAATATCTAATGTATATGCTATAAATTAACATGCATTCATCTCAAACTTGAAGAATTGTTTGTATAATGTTGAAAATCCAGAAACATTTATTAAAATAACCTTACCTAAGGACAATATTATGTCCTCTGGGTGCTTAGATGCTCAACTCTGTATCTGGTCAGATGCTGTGTGCATTGACACACCTGAAGCTTCACCCTGCCCTAGACAGGTCGGCTACTGTAGGATTGTGACATCAACAGGTGTGTCTCCTGAGCCCTGTAATAAATAGCAGTGTCCTGGGTTGCAGTGTAGGATGTACACAAAGTATTTATTCTATCACCATCTTCATGAACTGTTGAAACCAAGTGGGCTAGTGTTTTCCCAAGCCCCTGCCTTTGGGGTGTCTTCTGCTAATGGCCCATTAACGCCTGGCCCATGACTCACAGGTAACTCCCTCCAGGGGTTATCTCTGTTTAATGGGCCATCAAGGACCCACTTCACACTCCTCATCCCATTGTGAGATGCTCTGCCCAGGGGGAGGAGCCAAGCATTCTCACCTGGATATAAGCTGGTATGTGGGACAGTGCAAGGGCACTTACCCACTGGATTCCCAGAGGAGCAGAGCTACCAGACCTTTCTACAGGATCACTGCTTTCAGGAAGAGCACCTCACCTGGACTGCTTCCACCATCCTGCTCAGGCTGTATTCTGACTCTGTCAGTGATCCTTTGTCTTATTGCATTTATTTTATTTTATTTTTACCTTTTAACCTTACTTCTTATTAAATTATATCTCTGACTTGGAGCCTCTCATTCATTTTGCTTTCAAACCACAACAAGCAGAAACGAAATAAAAGATTTTAAGGCAATTAGTGGAAATGCTGCAGCATTTAAAAAAATAGTTTGTCATGAGAAAGTGTTGTTTGGAGTTTCTGAAGCTGCACAAACCCAACCTGATGGAATGCTTTAGGAAGTAGGGAAAGGTAAAATGATCATCTGAACAGTATCCTCTCCTACATTATCAAAACAGACTTTTTTTTGTCTGCCCCTCTTATAGGGTGGGGGTTTTTTTTGGCGGGGATTTTTTTTAGTAGTTTTTTGTCAGTGCTATATGACAGCAGCTATCAGTGATGTGCAGGGAGTGGGGACATGGATTGTTCTGAACTCTCAGCAGCAATGGACAGCCACCACAGCCAACATCTCTGTGTCTGTCTGTCCACCTGCCTGCCTCTTCCCCAGCCAGCAGTATGCCTCACCCCGAGAATTCAGTTTGAAAACCATGAAGCATTGTTCATCCATGAAAATTAAAAAACTGAAAATGCATGAGAATTAAAAAGGCCAAAAGCAGACAGGGATGTTGTTTGCTCTGGTATGGACAGTATCATGCCATGGGCACACAACACCTGAGTCTGGAGGTCATCCTGCCTCCTTGACCACGCAGCCTACAGAGATGACTGATCCCTGCCTAGCTGTGTCGGTCATTAATTCCCCACAAGAGCCCATGGGAAGTGAGGAATAAAGACTGGACTTTCTATTTTAAAGGGATTATATTTTGCATGAAATTTTTCATATTTTTGTAAAAAAAAAAGCCTCACTCTCCCCCCACCCCCTTTTCCAATGAAAACCATATTCTGCTGCATCCAGAACAAGCTCCTGTTTTGTTTCAGTGCTTTGAAATCATATTCTAATAACCCCTTGCTTACTTAGGAACTCTTGAACTGAAAACTATTGGGAATTCAAGGGTGCTGGTAAGAGGGGTTGGGCATGACAGTTCCCTCCTCCCAGTGAAACCCTTGAGAATTAAGAAAAACCACAAAAAACAAACAAAACAAACAAACAAACAAAAACTCAGACAAAATTTAATTTTTAAAAATATATAGTTCATTTTTAAAGAGACAAAATTTATTTTTGAAAAAGCAAGGACTGCAGGACAGGCATGAAGCGAGTGCAGCCTGACCGGGGTCACTGGACCCATGTTTTGCTGGGATTGACTGCCCAGGTGCAGGGGTCCCAAATGGCAGCTGAGCACCATTCCTATCTATCGCCTGTGGACATTCACAGCACCACTGAATGGGCTGGAAGGAACCACAGTGGGACATCTGGTCCAACCTCCTTGCTCAGGCAGTGTCATCCCAGAGCACGCGGCACAGGATTGTGCTCAGATGGTTTTTGGGTATCTCCAGTGAGGGAGACTCCATAACCACTCTGGTCAGTCTGTTCCAGAGCTCAGTCACTCGCACAGTAAAGAAATTCATCCTCTTATTTAGGAGGAAGTTCCTGTGCATCAGTCTCTGCCCGCTGCCTCTGGTCCCATGGCTCGGCCCCGACGAGCCCAGCCTGGCTCCATCCCCTTGGCACCCTCCCTTCAACAATGACAAACATCGATGAGGTCCCGTCTCAGCCGTCTCCTCCCGAGGCTGAACAGGCCCAGCCCTCTCAGCCTGTCCTGGTAAGAGAGATGCTCCAGCTCCTTGATCATCTTTGTCCCCTCCGCTCCCCTCCAGGAGCTCCTGTCTGTGTCTCTGCGGGGCTCAGAACTGGGCACAGCCCCGAGCGGAAGAGAAGGGCAGGCTCACCCCCCCCGT
>VWZU01000206.1:193107-239083 GCA_013397095.1 Sterrhoptilus dennistouni | reverse complement strand
GGAGGCTGTGCTGTACCGGGGCTCCCCGGCGGGAAGGGGCTGTGGCTGCGGGCACCCGGAGCGTGGTTCCGTTCCCGCTGAGCTCAAGTTGCTCACGGAATGGTTAGGGTTGGAAAGGACCTCTGGAGATTGCCTGGTCCAATCCCCCTGCCAAGGCAGGGTCGCCGGGAGTAAGTGACACAGGAGCGCGTATGAATGTCTGTGGAGGGGGAGACTCCGTGGCCCTCGGGCAGCCAGTTCTAGTGCTCTGCCGCTCTCAGTGTAAAAAAGCTCCTCCTCGTGTTGAGGTGTAACTTCTCGTGTTTTAGTTTATGGCCATTGCTCTTTGAAAAGGAAATTGGTGAGACAGAGGACCCAGGGGAATGGCAGAGGTGCTTGCCTGACTCAGTTCTGGCCTGGCTGGGAAGTGACCACGATCCCTCCGGGGGAAGGAGGGAGCTGTCGGCTCACCCTGTGAGCTACGGCCACGTCGGGGAAGTAGGAAGCTCCAGGCCGGTTATCTCTTGGGCCCTTTCAAATCCCTGCAGGAAAGCTGCAGCGAGTAAGGATGGCAGTGACAGGTCACACGGAGGGGTGTGTGTGTGATTCTTGGCAGGAGCGAGCAGCTGGCGGCTGGAGCAGATATCAAAGTAAGCATCCAGTAACACTTTCCTTGCTGTGTCTTCCTGGCTGCAGGAACCTGAAGTGTAGGGACTTCCAGGCTCCAGAGTGTCAAGTGAAGCTTAAACTTACCTTCATGCCTGCAGAAGTGACAAGCAGAGTTCACATAACCAAATAACTCACTTGTAAGGATGTTGGTGGGGAGCATTAATGTAAATCTCCTCTGATGAAAAATTGTCTTTGCTCCTTTGGGACATCTTTTGAAGTTCTTTCCTGCTGCTGTGATGGAAATTACAGCAGACTATGCTTTAATACTCGAATGAGGAAGTTCAAGACCAATCAGTTTTATGATCCATGGTCTTACTACTGTAGAAAGTGGCTGTCTTGTGCTCTCTGATCTCTCAGCTTCTGCATTGCATGAGGCACTAGTTCATAATTTTTCAGAATAAGAGCCTGCTTAAACCATATGCTTTTGGTAAATACCATGTGCTGGCTTTATCCTTCTGCTGTCCTGAATCAGCAGAGCTGGGGATAAGCCAAGCACATAATGAAGGCACTTTGGTTGTAGCAGTAAAATATCCTGTGGACATTCTTTTATAGGGCCACAGAAATGGTGTTTGGAAGTGGCCTCAGCAGGTCACATACTGCAGCCTCATGCCAACAGCATGAGAGGACAGAAAACAATGCCATTGTCAACACTAGATAACTCAGCTCTACCTTTGTCTAAGCAAGCTTTGGAAGCATCCAAGCATCCATCTCCTCCCTGGGTGACCTGTTACAGTGCTGCACCACCCTCTTAAGGAATGGGTTTTTTTCAAATACAGGCTAAAGCTTTCAAGCTGCAGTTTGTGTTTTTTCACAACATCCCTGAAAAACATTGCTGTGTTTGGATTATTCCAAGCGTGTAGAAGAAAGATTTATTTTTTAAAGTGAGGTGGACCATATAGCCTACTATCTTTTGTAACCAACCTGAGACAGTTCTGGGGTGATCTTTCTCAGATGTCTCCGCGTTTTTATTCTTCATATAACATGAACAAAATGTTCGTCTTCTGAGAATTTATTATTTAATAAATGTGAAGTGAGGTACTTGGGTAATGTAAATGTACCACCAGCAGGCAGCTGAACACCTCAACAGCTGTAGTAGTGCAAAAATTCTTCCTGCAATTACCCACCTCTTATCAATTTCCATATTAGACACAGGCATACGGACAAGTCTAAAGCACTCTTCACATCTGATTCTCTCCATGTAATCTGCAGCTGAATATACTCTGGTCCCTAGTAGGGAAAAACAATATATAATGGGGTTATTGCTGTATCATATTTATGTAAGTGGGTAAAATTAAGCTTCCTTGGATAGGCTTAGGTTTTTACATTTCTCACAGATTTCTTGCAGTTATCACTGTTAGTTGCAGTATCAGTAATAGTGAATTTTCCTCTGCCTGAGGATTTTGATCCACATGCCAGATCTCAATACCTACTCTTTGTCTGTTATGATCCCTGTGATCTCCTGTCCTGTGTTAGTGAGATGGGATGAGATGTTAATGGGGTGTGTAGCTAGGAGCAGTGAGACCCTTGGCTTTCCCCCTTTCTCCAAGTTTCCTGCTATTTTGCTTGGGCAAACTCAGTTTGGCTGCTTCTTGTGGTTTTGGTTGGAATATAATCAGGAATGAAATAGGATCTATGCAGACTTAAATAGTAATTCTTTTCTTGCTTGAAGATTAAGAATCCTTACTCAGTTTTAAAAAATACTGATTGCTCCAAAAAAGGTTTGGTGTTGTATGGGAAATGGTTTATTAAATATGCTGATCTGCAGTAATGCATATAATTCTTAGGAAAAATTGCAGCATTCACCTCGGATGAAAAGTCGCTAATTTAAGGCCATGGTTCTGTGGCCAGCTGAGGCAGTCTAATTCCATGCTGCTGAGAGTGAGAGATTTCATTCCTGTCTTCCCCTGGGCAATGTGTTCCTGTCCTCTGCATTGACCCAGCTGTGTAACACGTTGTTTTTTTGAGCTTAACATGGCAGGAAACTATCCGACTTTTTGCCAGTCTAGTTTCCTGCTGTGTTAGGGGGTTGAAGTGGCTTACAGAATGATGGCAAGCGTGCACTACCCAGAGGTGAGCAGCAGGTCTGCATGGCTTAAGGCAGGGGAAAGATGAGCCTCAAGGTGTGTCTTCACTTAGTGGGTCATGCTGACAGCTCACAGAACTTCCTGTGTCTCCCAGGACTGCATCCTTGCTTGCACATGGAAAGCTAAAGTATATGAGTAAAACACAGTACCCAACTGAAGTCTCTGAGCTACAGATACATGTGAACATTTCCATATTTTCTTTTCCTCCAGAATTTCTTGGTTTGGCTAAACTTGAGTGAATTTTCATAGGGAGGAAATGCTCTTCTCCTGGTAAGAAAATAGATGGCTTGCTGTTGAAAGGGAGAGAGCTTGTTCTTGAGGGCATTCACCTTTGTTTTGCTCTTCAGTTCTTGTCTGATTACACAGTAGCTCAATTTGTGTTGTGGTTTAACCCTACCTGGCAATTAAGAACCACACAGCTGCTCATTCCCTGCTGACCCCAGGGCGATGGTGGCGAGAACTGGGGAAAAAAGTTACTTATGGGTTGAAATTAGAGCAGTTTAATTGAAATAAATTAAATATACTCAACTACTAATGATAGTAACAATAGTAATAATAATTTTAATGAAAAGGGGAGAGAGAGAGGGGGAATGAAACCCAGGTGAAACAAGTTGCAAAGAACACAGTTGGTCACCACCCACCGATGGATCCCCAGCCCATTCCAGAGCAGTGATTGTCCCCTTCCAGCCATCTCTTCCAGTTTATATACTGAGTTTGGTATTCCACAGTATGGAGTGACCCTTTGGCCCGTTCAGGTCAGCTTCTCCTGGCCATGCTCCCTCCCAGCTTCTTGTGCACCTCTGTGCTGCCAGAGCATGGGAAATTGAAAAGTCCTTGACTCAGGGTAAGAGCTACTTAGCCACAACTAAAACTTCAGTGTGTTATCACATTATTTGCTCATTGAATACAAAACACAGCACTACTAAGCACCAGCTACTAAGAAGAAAATTTTATCTCAGCCCAAGTGAGGACAGCCTGCTGTGATACTAAGAACTGCTCTTTAAAATTTTTTTGGATAAGCTTTTTGCTGTTTAAGCCTGTTGGATTGGTTTACTCTGCAAGCACATAACTGCCAAAAGCAATGTAAGGCAAATGCCTGAAATTTATTGGAACTGCAGGACTAGAATAAGGGAGGGGATTTTGAGACTAAGAGGGAAGAGTGAGAGACCTCTCCTTTTTCATAGGAGCGGGCTAGCCCATCTGTAATTAATGCATATAGATCAAACTAGTCTGAAACCACAGTAGACTGAATTTCAGGTTCTTACTCAGGAGTTGATAGAACTTTTATAGGAAGGTAAATGTGACTATCCTTGCCTTCTCTTTGAAAAGAGATTCTGTTCAAACTTAAAATGGTGTATCAGTCTGAATGCATTGTTGAAATTCTCTTAATACAATTTTAAGTTACTACACAGATTAAATTGTGGAGCATCTTAATTACAGGGATAAGTACTGGTCTCATCTGCACTTTTCTTCATGTTCTTTTAAGACTTTTATTACGCAAAAGTTCTGGTGATGACTAATATGACTCTAACTTGGTACATGAAACTCAAACACTGGCAACTGTGCTAAGGATATTACTTTTGTCCATGATTTCTTGCTATCTTGTAATTGGAATGGTTATGTTAGCCTTTAAATGTTTTTGTCATGTGGTCACTGCTTTAGTGATGGTTAGATAGTGCTTTACTTATGCTCCCAGTGGATACATAGTTCATTACACATCAAGATGGATGATTACACAAATCTTGCATTTTCAGCTTTCCTTAACCTTATTCAAACAAATCTATTTTTGTATATTCATGGGAATTGAAGAAGTGCTTTAAATATAACTGCTGATTATCTCTGCTCTTTCAGTCTGGAATCGAGCTGTTTGTGAACAGACTTGACTCAGTGGAGTCTGTCCTCCCCTACGAATACACTGCGTAAGTATATTTTACTTTTTGTGCCATTTTAGTTGTCAGTTTTTCCAAAAAGGTGGTTTTAATTTACCTAAAAGTATTATCTACATCTTGTTACAGCAGTGTGCCACTGAGGCATGGATATTTATTTTACTGACATACGTTTACAAATACAGAATTTTGAATGAGCAGATGGATGTCTCAGTTGCTTCCTTTGTCTCAGTTATCTTTGTTCATACTTTAGTGCACGGATTTATAGGTCCTCACGCAGGTTGAATCACTGTTGTAGTGTAACTTAAGGTTAAAATATGTGTGTATAAATATATGATACTTTACTGCATTAGTTGTCACTGTAGATCAAAGTATTACCTCTGTCTTTAGTAGCCGGTGCCAGATGAGTTAAAGTGGTAATGAGGTGCGAACATTCTATCAATTATCTTAATGAGGTGCTAAATGTTTTCTTTGTACACGTCATAGAAGTGCACAAAATGTATCAGTGCCTGGTACAACTATGTAGTTTCTGCTATTAAGAATATTTTGAATGTTAATATTGAAGACCTTAAGCCCCAATTATGTTTACACTTTAAAGAACACAAATGTGATATAATTTAAAATAGACTGGAAAAACGTGGAGGATGTGCTATTAAATGTGTTGCTGAATAAAACTGTAATAACCTGTTTAATAGTGTTTGTTGTAAGGGGGCTGTCTCTGTTATTTTATTTCATTGTTTTGATTTGTTTTGTTTAGTTTCCCTCAAATTCCCTCAAATTAAATTAGTTTCCCAGAATCTGGCCTGCATGCTTTTTTCTCAGAGTCATTATTAAGCTCTAGATGAAGATTGAGTTCTTGTCTAAAATACCTGTTAAAATAGGAAACTTTTAATTACTCAAAGAAACTTAGATTACAATGTTCTGATGAAGAGATTTGATTGTTGGTTCTGTTTTGTCTGGTTTATTTTCAAACCAGGATAGTGATTTTCACACTTCACAGGTTAAATGAAGAAACAATTGTCTGCAGGGAAAGCTGTATAGTTCCTTTATTTGTGATGAACATGTTGATTTGGGAACATTTTTTGCAGCTGAGAATATTTTACTCACTTTTGTTTATTTTCTCTAATTCAGGTTTGACTTTTGTCAAGCAGAAGGAAAGAAGCGTCCATCTGAAAATCTTGGTCAAGTCTTGTTTGGAGAGAGGATAGAACCGTCTCCTTACAGGGTTCGTTCTCTGGCAAGAACTGTTCAGTGATGTGTGCATTCAAATGTAACCAAAAGAGATCAGAATCTTGAAGATGATTTTCACAAGGGCTTTATCTGAGAAATTTCAGCATCTGAAATTCCACACAATAGAAATCTGTCAGTTTAACCTATTGTAACTGTGTGCTTTGCATTGTGGAGCTGAAGCCTGAAATGCTGTGCAGGTTATCTTCTCTCTTTGGGATCTGACAAAACCTGATTATTGCTGCTCAGCTCTCTTGTTTCTTGGAACCAGATCTGAAAATACTACAGCCATAAAACAGAAGAATTATAAATGGTGTTATCTTGCTGGTCTTTTCTGGTGACTGAAGCTCTCACATTCTCTTCTACAGAGGTAGTAGGAGAGAAAGTTATCAATTGAATTGAAGCTGCCTGTGACAAGCATGGCTGCTGTGAGGTCAAATGACTTACCTGGTAAATCATGACAGAAAACGTGTTTTAGTCAGTAACAAGGAGCTCTTGCTGTAGGGCTTCTACAATGAGCACAGGAGGGATTTATAGCATACACCAGAATAAAAACCTCCTCTGGAGGGTTAATGTACCTTAATGTACAGTACTTTCTTAGATGTTTTCATTATAATAGTATAGGCAATAAAATATATAGGAGAAATTGTTATGTACTGAAATAAGGCAGTTTGTTACCACCTTTTTGCTCATGAGTCTTTCATTTTTCTTAGTTCACATTCAACAAGAAGGAGATATGTAAATCTGTTTGTACAAAAACATATGATACCACAAAGCCAGAGGATAAACAGAAATTAGACTTTTTGAAAAAAAGTATGCTACTGAATTATCAGCATCACTGGTAAGTTTGCATCAGAATTCATAGATTGGTTAATGTGTATGTTGGTGATAATTTAGTTTATACTAATGTATTTGCAAGTTAATACAGATGGAACACTAGATATGTGCACTTAATTTTTTCCCCTTCTGTTTTTGCATAAAATGTTATATTGTTTGTTGTCTTCACAAAAAAAAAAATCCTTCACTTGAAGGATAAGCACTAGGACCAATGGAAGTGAATCTGTTTCTAAACACAAAGCTTTGTGCTTACTGTAAAATACTGCTGCTTTTTTTCACCTGTAAATGTAGAAGTTAGTCCTGCCTTAGCGTGAGAAAAGTCTTACAGGATCTTTATTCTGTTTCTATATTGTCTTTGTTTTCCTCAAGAGCCCTTGCTCTTCAAATGCTGTGTCCAGGAGACAGGATCAATAGTTCTGAAAGACTTTTATGCAATGTTTGTTTCTTGTCTATGGATGTGGAAGGGAAAGGTGGGCAATGAAAACTAATGAATGAAATAATTTTAGGGAATGCATAAATCCTTGGTCCTTTCCTATTCTCTGAGCCTCTCTGTAACCATCTGATTGACCTTGGAGCCTGCTGGGGCTCTGTTTCAGCTCATCGAATCCTCATCCGATGGGCGTTAAGGGTGGGGCAAGGCGGAATGTGTGTGCTGAATCTCAGACAGATTTTCAGTTTCCAGACACTGCACTCATATCTAAGAACTTTGAAATGTTTATCAGCAGGCTCAGTCTTGAACTGGACATACCCAGCCACATTATCAGTGTTTATTTAGTGCTTGACTTCTTGGCATGCTCTGCCAACAGCAGCTTTCAGGTTCAAGAATAGAAGGGGCAACTTGGGCATGAGTTCCTGAGGCAAGTCTTTGCAAGGAATACATGAGCATCATTAACTGATGTCACTCACAGGTATGCCCTGATTCCAAATATGGGCCTCCCACTTTATGGAAACAAATATGTTGGTCTTCCCACTTTATGGAAACAAATATGTTGGTCTTCATCTAACTGGATTTAAACTTTTTTGGTATTTTAGTAAAGATGCAGGTTAAATGTTGCCACTGTCATTATTGTTTTTCTATAATGTCACATTCCATTCCTTCAATTCTGAAAAAGATGGAAAGTCAACAAGTGCATTTTCTACTGCTTTCAGGAACTGATATAGGATATCCTTTTGTGAGGATAAACTGTGGTTCACTGACGTAAATATTTCTGGGAACTTCTTGAAAATGAATGTAGTAGGAATTTGATGGGTTATGTTAGAAGGGTTCACAGGCAGTAGTCATGTGTTCAGGTAGGTGAACAAGGAAGCCATAAAGAAACTCTGAAATGTACAGCTACTTTTGCAGGGATTTGAAGTGTATATGCTTAATGCTAAAATAAGTGGAGCTTCAAACATGCTAGACTTGATTATATTCCTCTTTAATACTCCGTATGTTTGTAATATTTGCATCACTGAGTTTCCGTAAAGCATGTGAGTCTGGCATAAAAGACTCAGCTATAAAAGGTTGTGTATGTTTTGGTCTGTAAGTTAAAAATAGCTTCCCAAGGCTATGAGGCTTGAGAGAAATTAGTTTTTATTTAGGAAAGCTCATAACTTAAGCTGATAGAAGCTGAAACAGAACTGTGTAAAACTAATCATACAAAAAAGTACTTCCAACTGGTTTGGGTTTTTTTGCTGTAGATTAAGTTGTTTAAAAAATATACTTAGTGTATTCAAGTATACTTTTTTTAAACCAGTGTCGCTAACTTGATAGGACTGTTGAGGTTAAAGTAAGGTATAATTCTGTTTTTCAGTGTGAGAACTTCCCTTGAAATTTAGGCTATTTCTCAGTTCTTTTAATGGCTTTTTTTTATTTTTTCCCTCTGCCCACTGCCCTAAAACTCTAGAACCAGTGAAAAATCCCTGGTTATGTCTGTTAGTCCTCCTTAGCCACAGCTTCACAAAGTGGCAGTGGCTGGATTTTATGATTAATGATGGATGCTCCAGGAGTATGGTACAGTGGTATGTTGTACAGGGATCAACAAGGTAGCATAAGAGAGGATTCAGTAGAGGGTTATTATCCAGCTTCAATTTATCATGAAATTCCTGGGGAACACAGATGGTGCAAAGTACTTTTAAGGTTTCAAAAGCCACTTAATAAGATTAGGAATTGACATACTGAATTGGACTCAACAGCTATACTGATATCTTGGCTGACAATGTTCATCACCAGATGTTCTTGAGAGACATATAAGAATGCTGTTGAATAGCATATTTGCTCCACATGTATAATCTCTTCAAGTAATTTTAAATTTGAAGATTAGCTGTGAAAAATGATTTGCTACTTAAACTATCAATTTGTTCCAGCATTGCTGCTTGAAGGCAGCTCAGTATGTCTTTGCTGCATAGAAAAGACTTTATCCAAACCACACTTGGAATGTTAATGTTGCCTTGATTTGATTAGGAGATGAAAACACTAACAAAAGTGAGCAATCTCTCTAGCATATGTTACTGAGATAAAATTTCAAATATACAAGCACAGAATTGTTTGTGTTGGAAAAGACCTCTAAGATCCTTGAGTCCAGATGTCTGGTGGATTGACCCTGGCTGGACACCAGGTGCCCACCAGAGCTGCTTTGTCACTCCCTGCCTGAAGTGGACAAGGGAGGGAAAATGTAGCAAAAGGGTCAAGATAAGGGTAGGGAGAGATCACTCATCAACTACTGTCATGGGCAAAACAGACTCAAATTGGAGAATTTAGTTTAATTCATTACCAGTCAAATCAGAGAAGGATAATGGGAGGTAAATCCAAATCTTAAAACTCCTTCTCCCCACCACTCCCTTCCCAGGCTCAACTTCACTTCCAGTTTTCACCACCTCCTTGCCCCAGGGGCACAGGGTATGGGGATTGAGTCAGTTCATCACACATTGTCTCTGCCACTTCTTTTTCCTCAGGGTCAGGACTCTCCAGACTCTGCCCTTGCTCCAGTGTGGAGTTGCTCCCATGGAAGAGTTTTTAATGAACTTCCACAATGCAAGTCCTTTCCATGGACTGCAGCTCTTCAGGAACTGTTCCAATGTGGTGGCTCCCTTCCATGAGGTGCAGTCCTTCAAGAAGAGGCTGTTCCAGTGTGGGTCTCCCGTGGGTTCACAAATCCTGGCAAACCTGCTGCAGAGTGGGCTCATCTTTCCATGGGGCCGCAGGTCCTGCCAGGAGCTCCAGTGTGGGTTTCCCATGGGATCACAGCCTCCTTCACAGAGCACATCCAGCTGCTCTGATGTCGGGTCCTCCATGGGCTGCAAGTAGTTTATCTGCTGCCCTGTGGTCCTTCATGAGCTGCAAGGGGACAGCATGACTCACCATGGGCTGCGCCACGGGCTGCTGGGGAATCTCTACTCCTGTGTTTGGAGCATTTCTTCCCCCCTCCTTCTCCACTGACCTCAGTGTCTGCAGAGTTGTACATATTCCCACTCCTCTCTCCAGCTGCAGATGCTGTTGTGAAGGGTTTTTTCTCCCTTTCCTAAATCTGTTTCCCAGAAGTGCTGCCTTTGGTCACTTACGGGCTTGGCCTTGGCCAGCAGAGAGTCTCTGTTGGAGCCAGCTGGCACTGGCCCTCTCAGACATGGGAGTTCTTGCAAAAACTCCTGTACCCCCCTGCCAACTAAAAGCTTGCCACACAAACCAAATACAAACATCAACCTAACACTGCCAATTCCACCACTAAACCATGTCCCTAAATGCTATGTCTAGTCTTTTAAATGCTTCTGAGGTTGATGACTCCATTACTTCCCTGGACAGTGTGTTGCAATGTCTGACCTCCCTTTCCGTGAAGAATTTTTTTCTAATATCCAGCCTGGACCTGCCCTGGCACAATGTGGGGCCATTTCCTCCCTTCCTATCGTTAGTTGCCTGGGAAAAGTGGCTGACCTCCACCTTAGACATCTGTCACACTTTTAAACACAGTGATAAGGTCTCTCTTGAGCCTCATTTTCTCCAGACTAAAGCTCACTCAGCCACTCATCAGAAGACCCTTCCCCAGTTCTGTTGCCCTTCTCTGGACACTCAGAGAAGCATCTCAGTGTCTTTCTAGTAGTGAGTGGGCCAGAACTGGACACCGGATTTGAGGTGTGGCTTCCCCAGTGCTGAGTACAGGGAGACAATCCCTGCCCAGGTCCTGCTGGCCACACTTTTGCTGATACAGGCCAGGATGACACTGGCCTTGGCCACCTGGGCTCACTGCTGGCTCATGTTCGATGTCTCTGGACCAGGCACCCTATTCTGCTGGGCAGTTTTTCAGCCACTCTTGTCCCAGCTTGTAGTGCTGCATGGGACTGTTATGACCCATGTGCAGAACCCAGCACTTGGCCTTGTTGAACTTCATGCCATTGGCCTCATATAATATAGTCAAAGTGTAATGAATCTAAATCTGGAATAGCTCCTAATTTACAACTTCATTGTACCCTCTAGTACCATGGTGAAGTGAGTAGGAATTGGTTGGTGCTGCTGCTGCTTGCAACTGTGGTAGTCTTTGGAATCTCCTGAAAACCTGGCAACTCTTGTTTTTGTAGGGCCTGTTTTCACCTTTTTTATTGTGTCAATATAAACCAAGAATACTGCAGTTAATTTCTGCTGGGTAGCTACTGGTAGGGATTATGCAGCTTATCTCTATGTTGTGTGGATAAAGGCAGCACATACCACTCTTTTCTCCCCCGTTTGCTTTGAAAAATAGAGCTGATTTAGAGGCTGTTCTAATATGCAAAAGATTAAATAGTGCTTTGTTTTGTTATCTGAAGTCATAAGTCCTGTGTTTAATTAAGTATTTAAAGGTATCTTCAAGACACTTAATTGTAAAGACATTCAGTGTCTTGGTAAGTTGTACAAAATTGTGTTAACTTTCGGTGGAATGTCCTTTTCTTGGTTTAGTGATGCACAAAATGTGACAGTTGTCTAATGTCTTCATATATGAAGTCTATTAATATACCTTTGAAAATGTACCTTGGGCAATTAATGCTGGCAGATAGTGAATTTTAAGTCTTTTTTACATGACATATTTTGTGGATTTATCTTTTAGCTAATTAAAACACTTCATAAAACATGAATTTGTTTAGGGTCTTCTAGTAGTTCCTTTTATTAAGGGACAGGACCCTTTCTCTACGTTTAAAAGTATGTTTTTGGTTTTGACGTTTGTGCTGTTAGTTGCATGTTAGATACAGTTTGTATCTTACTGTTTTATAACTTTCTGCAGCTCATCATGGGAGTGTAATTGCCACAATTTTTTCATTGAAATTTGCCTATAAACCCCCTAGTTTTAGGTAATAGGAGTATAAACCTTGTGAGGCAATAATATAAAAGCAGCAAGTTTGAAAGTTATTATTTCCCCAGTTGTTTGGGGGCTTACATTTTTTTGGTAATGCAAATCATGTAATTAAAATGTTGCATACTTTTAGGTAGCTATAAATAAGGTTAATGATGAGGAATTAGGGTTTTAAGAGTGCCATGAAAATGTATTTTGCAATGGAAGAGCAATGGGAAAACTGGAGAATTAATATGTGATGTAAGCTTTTTTTTTTTAATTTTGTATTTTGTCTTCAACTTGAAATTGACAATTTTAGCTGGTTTAGAAAATTTGGTGATTTTGGCCATTTTTAAAAGACAGAATAATAAGTTAAATTGTTACAACTTTGGACTGGGTGAGTTTTGTGCTTTGGGCTGGTTTTGGAAGGGGACTTCATGAAACAGTGCACTGAATAGAGTGGTTTCAGTTGAAGATCTACATTCTTGTAGCTTGTTTGGAACTTTGATTGGTATTCAGTGCAATTCCATGGGTAGTATTATTCTTGTAGTTAATATTCAGTAATAAATGGAGGAAAGTTAGATTAACGTTAATCTGGTTTTGTTTCCATCACACTGTGTATTTTGAAAAATTGTCAAGTGTCACTGTGTCATTTACAGGATTGTGGACAACATGCCTGTGACGTGGTGTTACGATGTGGAAGATGGCCAGAGGTTCTGTAATCCTGGTTTTCCTATTGGCTGTTATATTACAGAAGATGGCCGTCCAAAAGATGCCTGTGTTATTAATGTATGTTTATACAATTACATATATATTTTTAATAGCCCTTTTTACTAATTTAGAGACTAGCATTTCTCCTGTGTCATGTTTCTATGAGGAGTCCTTGCTATTTTAAGGACTCATGTTGCCTAAAAGCAGGCAAGTATTTTGGTCTCTGCAAGTACCTGAATTACCTGAGGACCTTGTTTCTTATGCTGCATAGTACAGAAGGGCTCTAAAAGATCAAGGGATGAACATGCATAGCATTTAGTACATGTGGAGGGTAAAGGTGAAGGAAAGAAAGTATGTCATCCTTCATTGCCTAAGAAATTGAAACGTTTGAAGGCTCGGACTTCACAGTTTGTAGGATAGAAGTGCTTTCATGGAAGCAGATTTGCATAGATGTGTTTGTACCTCTGCGTACTTTTTGAAGGTTTGCTTTCCCTAAAACTGGAAGCTGATGGAAAAAGACATAAGATTTCTGCATGAGCAAAGATTCTCTTGTGATAGATGATGTAGTGGTGGAGGTCCAGATAAGTGCACTGAAAGCATTACGGAGATAAGAATACAACAGAAAGTCCAGAAAGTCTTCAGGCTACCACAGACCTTTTCTATGGCAACATCACTCAGAACTTGGAATAGGTTTTTTCAAAATGGTTGGTTTTACTTAATAGATCTTACCAAAGATAACAGTTACTGTGGTTGCCAATTTTGTTTAATTGCCTCCATAATGAGTTGGCTTCAGGGGCTCCATATGAATGGATGCATTTATGATCAAATACGTAATCTGGCAATATTATTTTAATACTTGCTTTTAATAAAAGGAAAATAACATTTGAAGGAGTAACTGATGTACTGTAGAAGAATATTTCATTTATGTAACTATTCTTATATATGGTGGTGCTCTATAGAAAAGGTGTGTACAGAACCCTCAAGAGGTACTAAGTGAACTTCAGTAGACAAAGCTGTTAAATTTCTTGTGAGTTTAACAGCCTCTTTAACTGACTAAATTCCAAGGTGATGTTTCTCTTCTCCTGAGGTTTGCATTCAGTGTTCTTGGCCGCTGCTTGCTGTTCATTCCTGTGCATCTTTGGTTTCAAAGGTGGTTCTGCCACGGAGAGCATCTATTTGCATTGTTTATCTTGGGAAGTTCTGTTTAATTTCTGAAAAATATACTCATTGTTTTAAAATACCTGATGTCTATGAAATACTTCTAATAACAAAAGTTGTCACATACTTATCTATGTAGTTTCTACTTAAATAAAATAGGACATCTTCAGTTAGAGGAATTTATTAATAAATATATATATATATAAGTATTTTAATTTTATTTTTTCTACTTTTCAATTGTACTAGACTGTTCTTAGCATTAACCTTTCTAACTTGTGTTTTTAATGCAAGAAGGCACTTATAAGTCTTTATAATTTCCAATATCTCACATTCATATTTTAGGAGAACTTCTTGACAGAAAAACTGTATGCGGTCTAAAATTCTGTTATGCAGGCTTCTGTCTAAGGCTTTGAGATGTCTATATTTTTGGTTGTTTAATATAACCTTTTGTCATTGCAGTCAGAATTTCATGAAAAAGATACCTTTTATATTTTCAACCATGTTGACATAAAAATATATTACCACGTTGTGGAAAATGAAGCTCTGGGAGCAAGACTAGTTGCTGCTAAACTTGAACCAAAAAGGTTAGTAGTTGAAAGTAACTTGTCATCAAAAAGTGATCCATCCCAAGACACTTGCTTTGATCAGGGAACCTGCTACTAGTCAGAAATGCTTTCAGATATGTGACCTCTCCTGTTGATTGGTGTAGTGTAGTTAGGACAGTCTAATGTAATTTTGTTCTGAATTTGATGGACCTTGGTGCGCTTTTTCCTATTTGGACCAAGAAAAGATAAAATAAAACCTGAAAGTGTTTCTGGGGTGTGATGAGTGTGTGTGTGCATGCATATGGAACCCTAATTTCCCTACCAGGGAATATTCTGTCTTAGGTCAGAATAGGGCACCAGTGCCTGCTGCAGGCTTGACTGGAGTGCAACATCTGATGTCTTTAACAATCAGAATTGGAATAGAAAGATTTCACAGATACACTCATCAGTTGTTTTAGTGTCTGTATGGATTTTGTACAACTGATGTCTTTTGTATTATTTCTTAGCATCTTGTCTTTCATGATATAACTGAGCTTGTTGCATTGTTGGTTCAGTTGAAAGTTTTTGGTTTTTTGACAGAAGTTAATAATTCTAGTTTTGTAACTTTTTAAATGTTTTGGACAGTCATAGCAATACTAAGGCTTCTTTCATTTTTGGTACTCTGCTTTAGAGAGTGCTCTTCTTAGAAGACACAAGTCTTGTTTAAGAAGGTCAAGTTTTATAAATTTCTGAACTTAGGATATATTCCTTATGAGTTCTGAAATTTATGAGACATTAAGTACAATTCTTATATTTAGGGAAAGAATCCTTGGTATGCTTTTGTAAGATGAATGAATTCTTTCTTAAGAATATAGTCAGTGAAGTGGTTTTCATTACGTGTCTTTTCTTCCTGCAGTTACAAGCATACTCATCCAGACAACCCTGATTGCTCAGGAGTACCTATGGATATAAGTAATAAGGCTAGTGGAGAAGTCAAAATTGCGTACACATACTCAGTTACTTTTCATGTGAGTACTAAGATTTCTGAGGTAGTTACCTCTTAAAATCATGCATTAATACTCTGAATTATAGGAGATGGAGAATTAAAATTAGCTCAGAATAGTATATTTGTAGTTTTAAAACTTTATTTGAACTGGAATGTCAGAGGTGGGCTGGGATTTAACCACATACATTATGCTATTACATACCAACACACAGAATGGATGTGAAACACATGTGGTTTTTAAAAGAGTCACACTTTCAACATCTGCCTAGATGTCTGGTAGATTATTTTTCAATCCAAGTTCTTAAGTCTGAGAAATTGCGTGTTTCAGCAAATTGCTGTTGTAGGTAGGTTGACGCTGATGGTTTTCTGTCCTGCAAAAGCTGCCTTCTCTCCAAGGTCTTCCCCCATGGAAGCCTGCAAAAGAGTAGGAAGCTGATAGTCTTTGTTCTACTACTCTACTTACTATTTGAAAGCAGATGAGCAGTGTATCAGGCAACTGCAGGTAGCAGTGATAGGTGAATATTTCTCATTCTGCTGACAAATGAGAGGGAAATTTTGATTTTGTTTTGTTTTTCTATGAACAGAGTTTGCTGGACAAACTGTTTATCAGAATTTCCTACTCTTTCTCAAACTGTCTCCATGTTACTCTGAGTTTGAAATACAATAAATAGTGTAAGAAGGGAAGGATTGTATTATGTATATACTACATAATTATCTTTAGAGAAATTATATCAGTTATGGTGCTGAAATGAATTTGTATACCGAAAAGCAAGTAGTTCTGGAAACCTGTTAGAAGTTAGTAATTAAGAGTGACCTCAGCTTCATATTATTTTATTGTTTGTCCTTAAAAATGACATGCCCAGCTGTGTGTGTGCGCAACTGTCTTGTGCACAGTTTTACATCAGTTGGAGGTAGTCTTCTGAATTTGGGTTGGCAGACCAGGTCATCTCAGAAAGACCAAAAAAAAGGCAGTTTAGGTATGAGGAAAAATGCAGTTTTGTCCTAGAGTCATTGATACTGGTTTAGAAATTTGTTGCTTGCTTTGAGACATGTTTTTATTATCTCAGTGGACTAGATCTATGATCTTGACTAAATTTTTTAACCCACTGTTTTTTTTTCAAAACCTGGCTTTACTGGAAAGTACTCTTGCTCTTGTATATTGTAAATTACTGAAAGAACAGCCTGTCAGACACCTAGCCAATTTTATTAGTTGATAGTAGTGTTCATGATTTGTTTAATAGCCATCTTCACTTTGATTAGCACTGTCTATTCCTTTTTTTCTGCTTATTCTGCAAAGTAAAACCAAGAAGTGTTCTTTCTGAAATGTTTCTGATCAATGAATGTTCATTTTGAATAAGTTTAATCTGTTGAAATACCCGGAGGAATGATTTGCTTCCCTCTACTAACAGTGTAAGTTCTGTAGTATCGTCTCCTCACCTGTCATGCAGTAAAAACTGTTTGTAATGGGATTGGTAGTTGGTACTGAAATGAGGTTGTATGAAAGCAAAGGATAATTTGGACAAAGCATGATCTAGAGAGTGAAGTATTATGCTGGAGACTGTAGTATAGCTTAGTTTCTTGATATATGGACTTATATGTGCTAAATAATGCATGTTCTTTCATTATTCTCCTAGTCCATTCTAGATGAACTTACACAGTTCTCAAAGGGACTCACAATTAAATTGGTTTGGTAAGCCTTAATGTCTTAAGAAGACACAGGTGCTCAAATTCAGAAAATATTTTGGTTTAGATTCTATGGTCAAGTCTTACGTTTGCTCTAGGTAGCTGTTATTAAAGTATTCCCTGTAAGGCATGGAACTTGAAGTTTCAGTTAATCACGAGATTTAAGATTGCTTTGCACAAACATCAACTTCTAAATGTACGAGTTGGATACTGACTGTATCTGAAGTTCATGTGTTTACTCTTTCAGGAAGAAAAAACTATCAGGTGGGCATCAAGATGGGATTATATTTTGGAATCCATGCCTCACACTCACATCCAGTGGTTTAGGTAAGAAGGAAGTTTATTGTACTGAAATGTTTACATTGCAGTTTGAATTATGATTTTCATTTATTTTCTTTTTATTTTTTTTTCTTTTCAGTATTATGAATTCCCTGGTGATTGTCCTCTTTCTGTCTGGAATGGTAGCTATGATTATGTTGAGGACACTGCATAAAGATATTGCAAGATACAATCAGATGGATTCCACTGTAAGTCAAAAACGTACCTCCTAAAGTTTATTTGCAATGTATTTTTTTCAGTTAAATGTGTAGCTGTAATAGGCTATTTAAGTTACAATCTACTGTATTAAAGATAGATGTATTTTTTTAACAGGAAGATGCTCAAGAAGAATTTGGCTGGAAACTGGTTCATGGTGATATTTTCAGGCCCCCAAGAAAAGGAATGCTGTTGTCAGTTTTTCTAGGCTCTGGCACACAAATCTTAATAATGACTTTTGTTACCCTATGTAAGTAAAGCGGGGAGGATTTAGTTGATTGTATGTGATTTTTCACTGCTAACTGTGTGATGCTAGTAAAAATAGGAGCATTGTTTTTTCTAGAAATTTCATAAAAGTCATTAGAAACAGCTGAGCTGATGTAGTAGACATGCAACTTAGTATGCACAGATTTTAAGATAACTGATGCACTAGCTTTAAGTCAAACATATAGTCTGAGGTTTCTAACATATTTTCTAAAATTGTGCATCTCTGCTTCACAGTTTTTGCTTGCCTGGGATTTTTGTCACCTGCTAACAGGGGAGCTCTAATGACCTGTGCTGTAGTTTTGTGGGTACTGCTTGGAACTCCAGCCGGTTATGTTGCTGCCAGATTCTACAAATGTGAGTAATAGTTACTGAAAATGACAAGGCTTAAGTTCATCAACATGAATTACCATTACAGAACTGATTTTTATTTTGCTACACTGTTTGTAGCTTCCCTCAGGGCAACTTGGAGAAACGTATATAGCTTAACAACAGAACACATATATATATATATATATATATATGTAATACTTGACATAGTTACACTGGCTATGATGTAATCATGCCTAAAGACCCTGAATTGCTCTTGCTGCTGTGTATTTGTGAAATTAAATAGTATTAGTACTAAGGTCATTACATCAGACCATTTTCTGCTTCTGTTTCCTATCACTTCAGGGACAGTGTAAACCTGCATTTAGTTTTAGCTGTGGATGTTGCTTGGTAACACACACCTGCACCCCCAAATCATGAACCTCACTTCTTGCATGCCTGAGATTTGTGACCTCTTTTTAGCTAGCTCCTAGGTATTTTGGAGAACAATGCTTTTTGGATTGTGGCTGGAGTATGGGGAGAAGGATTGTTAGGTGGATTGAAGGATCCTGTAGTTGTAGAAACCAACCCCGTGGTGTTTGGGTCCCTGACAGGAGTTAGTTGATATTGTTTTCCCTCACTGATCCCAGCTGTTGTTTCAAGAACTGTCTGCCTACCAGCCTCAGATGGTTTACCCCTGTATCCTTTGATTTCTTTCAAGGTGAAGCATGGCATTCCACATATGGCTTTTTTAAATTACCTTACTTAAGGTCAAAGGTTTTTTGACTGAGAAAGATCTTTTGGACGCTTTAGTTGTGAATATACGCAGCTAGAGGAGAAGTTTATTTCAGAATTTCAACCTGGCAGTAGATATTGGAGTTCTTTCTTCTAACCATTTTGTAGTTTTCATGTGGGGAAAGCCAGTGGGAAAAGTGAGTTTGATCTTGTAGGGAGTTTTTACATAGTGGTGGTGACATGATAATGAAATCTAATATCCAAGCCAATTAGACATAAATGGAAAGAAATTTTAGTACTAAGAGCATAATTGAGGATAAAATTATTCTTTATGTTGTGGCATGTACTGTGTGTTTTGAAGGATATTTTGAAGTGTATCAATGGCAAATTGAATCCTGTGTCTTTGGTGAAGATGTATTTATTAATGATAAAATTTCATGTTTTACTTTCTGGGAATCACTCAGTTGATACTTGAATGTTGTGTTTACTACTAAGACAGTGAATGACTGATCCAGAGATATTTTTAACAGGAAGTGGTTTATACCCTGTATAGAGCATGTAAACATGAATGGTTGCGTTTTTTTTATAGTATCCAAGTAAAGTAATGTGAGACATAAAACAAAATGCAACTGAAATGGATATCCAATTTTAAAAGTTGGGTTGTTTTTTTTTTCAAGATTGCATTTGAGAAGGGTCTGAGTTGAAATTAAATGGTTAATCTTAATAACTGCTGTCATGTTCTACCAAGTTTTTAGGAAGAAATAGAAACTTAATTAAAATCACTTTAGCCATAATCACTTCTGACTCTTGAAATAAAGAAGCATGTCATTATGGCAGTGCTCAGATGAAATTATCAGCTTCACTGCACTCCAGCATGGTATTTTCATTTGAAAGTATACTGAGTAGAATTTTTATCAGCATAGGGCAAATTCATAAAGATTTTCTTAATAAAGCTGTCTTTAGTCTTTTGGTATCACCACTGCTTAATGCTGTTAAGACTCAAGAAAACATCACTATTTCTATAAGTGTGTTAGTTCTGACTCTTCTGTAAAATTCATAGGCAAGAATTATCCCAAGGAGACTGTTAAGCTTGGTATTCACGTACTGATGTATCTTTACCTACTGAAACCTGCAGTGAAATGCTAGAAAAAGCTTAAATTTTTTAATCACTCCAGGTTTAAAGTATTTTTAAACACTTAGAAATACTACAAATCTCCTTCCTCTTTTTAGTAGATAAAGTGGTCAGAGACATAGTTTTAGTTGGATACCTTTCCTGACTTTGGTCTGAGGTGTTTTGCTTTGAAGTTCTGTGGTTAAGCAATAAGATAAGGAAATCTAATTTTATTACTGAATATTTAGTTTATTGTTTTAAATTTGGGAATCATAGCGCATTATTTGAGTATTTGCAAGCTAAGTATAACAGGTAAATGGACTGGAAAATTAATAGTTGAGCTTAATGCATGTTTTAATGTCTGTCAAATGTTTTAATATACAGCATTTGGAGGTGAGAAATGGAAAACGAATGTCCTGCTGACATCATTCCTTTGTCCTGGGTAAGTTGAGAATATTGCCATGATTAAGAGAATTAAATTGCTTCTCTGCTGTGCATAGCTAATTTTTTTAAGTTTCAGCTATACAAGTAAATCTTACACTGTCCCTTTATTCTGGAAACTACAAGAGTATCATGGTGCTTTTGACAAAGATGAGTGTGTTAGTGGCATATCATNTTTTTTTGTTTTTTTTTTTTTTTTTTTTTTTTTTTTTTTTTTTTGGTAAGCATTTGTTTACTCTGACCACATGAAAAGGTCGATCAGGAAAAAGCATTATGATAGTAGTAAGTTTTAGGCCCACTTCTTCATTTCTTCATTGCCTTCTTTTATTTTCTGGGCTGTTTCTCTGACCACGCTGTAGTCAGTCTTGTATAGTGTCATATAATGTATAACCATTCTGATAATTTTTTCCACTTAATCACAGCAAGCAGTCTTACCCTGAAGTGTAGTTAAGACAAGCATTTATTTGAAATAGCTTAGTTGGAACGTCAGCGCCTGCTGGAGTTCAGTCCCACTAGATTAACAAAGAATTGCTTGTCTGACCTCTTTGTTTTCATATTTTGCGTGTGTCATTTGGTTTTAGCAGAGATTCGTGCTAAAATCTAAAAACAGTGCCATTGTTTTGTCAACATTAGTAAACATTAAGAACTATTTCTGTGCTCTAAGTGTGCTGTGTGTTTTTCAGAATCGTTTTTGCGGATTTTTTTATCATGAACCTGATCCTCTGGGGAGAAGGCTCTTCAGCAGCTATTCCGTTTGGTACCTTGGTTGCTATTTTGGCGCTCTGGTTTTGCATATCTGTACCGCTGACGTTTATTGGTGCCTATTTCGGGTTTAAGAAAAATGTAAGTATTTCTGAGAAGTTGAGTTTTTAAGTGTATGCATACATAAACACACAGAAATATTTTTCTCTCTATAGTCCATAACTGAGGTAGCATTTAAGCTAGTTGCACTGTTGGCTCCAGTTCGGTTCAGTTACTTTGGAACTGCATTAGATAACCAGTCTTGGTATTCCAAGGCTGTGGCACATGCTTGGTGGTAGTCATGCTTTCTCTGCAGCCATTTGGGTTATCATTGTATTTAACTGAGTGACTGCCAGTGATTTGAGCATTTCTATTTTAATTAGCATCTATTTCATATACTAAAACAAGTACTTGACTTGTAAAACAAGTACACAATTAGTGGCAGACACTAATTGTGATTTACTCCTAAACCAGTCAATTTTACATATTTTTATGAGGGCGCCTTGGGACCAAACATTTCATAATTTGGTGACCAATTCATTAAATAATAAGATGATTTTTTTTTCACTTAAAAAATGGTTTACTATTCCCCCCTCAAATAAATTTTTATAAGTGCAGATACATTTGTGCATTTTCTCCTGCATAGGAAGCCAGGGTTCCATCTCTCTGTAGATACCTTGTAATGCCTTCAGAGAATATTGTTTTAATAGGTACTTTTTAAGTCAGTTGTGTAGTTATTCTGTTTTTCTTAACCAGAATTCAGTGGGTTTTTTCTGATAACCATGTTGAAATTCCATCAAGTTCCCCTGCATTGTACAGGTGTGTACATCTTTTAAAGAAGGAAGATTTGATGAGCTAATAAGATAATGTGGTAGGTGTCACAAAAAATTGAAAATCAAATCAGAAAGGAAGTATCTATTGATGCTTTTGATGTAATCTTGATAAAAGGGAAAAGATGCAAAATATGCATGTATTTTACAATGCCTTATATTGTTTTCTCCCATCATGCTGATCCATGCATGTGTCTTAAATTAGGATTAAATTGCCAGATTGAGTTCTTTCAGTACATTTATCCTAGTGTGATTCTTGAAGTCAATTGCAAAAAACAACATGCAGGAATTTTTAGAAGGTGAAAGCATCACCACTACCCCAGCTGAAATGTGGTAAGTCAACTCAGGCTCTGTAACAGATGATACATAGGCAAACTATAAAAGGGAAGTCCAAAATATCTGTTATGTTTTCAATAAGAGCTGTCTTTTAGCGAGTTTGCCAAGCAAGTGTCAGTAACTGAGCTGTGTCTGCAAAAGCAAGTGTAGTGTAGCTGGGTATGCACGTGCTCAAAACAAAGAGTAGACTTTTTGCCACCACTCATTACAAAAAGAAAGCAAAAAGGTTTGACATTTTATTTATTTATTTGTTATTTTCTTTTATAGGCTATCGAACATCCTGTTCGCACAAATCAAATTCCACGTCAGATTCCTGAGCAATCGTTCTATACAAAGCCATTACCTGGCATTATCATGGGAGGGATTCTTCCTTTTGGATGTATCTTTATACAGTTGTTCTTTATTCTCAATAGTATTTGGTAAGTTCACCATAAGTTGAATTTTCTCGGTCATAAAAAGTGGTAAGTTCTTTGCAAGAGTTTCTCTTCAAGATGCTTTGCCTGATTTTTTTAAGGATGCACCATTACCATAACACTGGTTCAATAAAATTTAAATGTTAACATCTTTTTAATATTTTGTTGTTTTAAAGATAGTCAGTGCTTGCTGTGCTTGTTGGGATGTAGAGAGGTGGCTGTGATATGCTTAGCAATTTACAGCTGACCTACCTTCAGATAGTTTGTTGTTTTCTCATGCTACTCTTCTGACTTGATGTGGAAGTGGCTCTGAAGCTGATATACAGCATATGTCTTGACAGTAGTAAAGTTTATTAAAATAAACTTGAGATTTTTTTTGTAGTTGTTATTAGGCTAAAAACATATTACTAGTCTTGGGAGGAAAACAAAGAACCAAGAACGAATTCTTGTGAAATCTTTATTTCTTAAGATAAGAGTTATTATTTTTAAAAATAAAGCACCATGGACTAGTCCAGTATAAGTGAATTTTGATGTGAGCTCACTGACAAACTAATCTACTGTGAGCAATTTGTCTTCCTTCTGGCAAAATTTAGTTATTGGATCTTGTTAAACTGTTTCTGAACCTTGAATAGGTGTCTCTACCTGACACAGACAGCTACAGCATTTGACATTTCTTGTTATTTTGGAGCTCTGCCCCTTTGATTGAAATGTGAGGTGAAAACCGGGTTCTGCTGAAGTCAGTGGAAGAGGTCATGCTGACTTCACTGGAACTGTGATTTCACTGTTATGTTTAGTAATTTCTTTCTCTAAAATCCCAACCAGGGTCATGCTTTGGCTTTGCTTTCTCAGTGTTCTCAGACTGAGCTGCCAAGGTTCCTATTCTTTAGTTAGAAAATAAATTAGTCAATTGTATGGCTACACAATTGACAGTATTTCAATAGGAAGGGGAAATACTTCAGGTGAAGGTGATGTTACTACATATGAAGAAATAAAAATAGCACAATGGCCTTTTTATTTTTTTTTAACTCCCTTTTATAGGTCCCACCAGATGTATTACATGTTTGGCTTCCTGTTTCTGGTATTCATTATTTTGGTTATTACATGTTCTGAGGCTACAATATTGCTCTGCTACTTCCATCTATGTGCAGAGGTAGGAAATATTTCCTCTGTTTTCAAACTTGATAATGTTCTAAGAATGCTTAAAAACATTTTTATGCTTCTGTAATTGAAAATAAGTGTTCCAGTATTCAACATGAACACTAGTTCTAGATGAGATGTACTTAAACCATGTCTTTAAAAAGTGAAGCAGGCTACTTCTGGCAAAACTTGTAAGAAATATTAAAACTCTGCACTGGGTATTGCTGAGTCAGATATCACATCTTTAGATTCTCACTCCCTGTTTTCTGACGGTGCTAAATCCATTAATTTTGTTCAGTCAGAGTGCATTTTGGACATGCCCAAGCTTAGGGAAAAAAAATCTCTATGGCTGGAAATAAATAACATCTCGCTTATTTGGGGTTGTTTTATTTTGTGTATTTGCTATTGATCTTTAGTTTACTTATCATTAATTTTGAATGGTTTAATTAAAGCAGTATTGATTATACATAGCTCTTCTCCGTCTAAATAAAAAACCCTACAAAAAATTACTTTTGGATAAAGACGTAATAGAGAAGTTAGCTCTGCATTCACTAGTAGGGTCAGTGGGCTAGAGGTGTATGCAGTATTGCTCACACATTTGTATTTTTTCCTCACTCCTTCTAGGACTATCACTGGCAGTGGCGTTCATTTCTCACTAGTGGCTTCACTGCAGTTTATTTCCTAATATATGCAATACATTATTTCTTTTCTAAACTGCAAATCACAGGAACAGCTAGCACCATTTTATATTTTGGTTATACCATGATTATGGTTTTGATCTTCTTCCTTTTCACAGGTAAGTGTACTGAACCTCAGTTTTGAATTTTAAATCTGCCTTTGGTTATGCACAGTATAATCCTTGGCAAAACTGATCTTGATACAGAATTGTAAATTTATGATGCCTTCGATTTTTTTCCAGGTGTAGCATATTGCAACTATGCGATTACAATTTTTAATAAAATAGATAAGTGAGGATGAGGCAAAACTACTGCTAATTACGTCTACAAGTATGTGATAAATACTTTCCAGATTTCATTCTTATGATAGTCATATGACAAAATGACTTTTTAAATTAGTTTTCTTTGGAGAAGCACGCTTCAAATCACACACAATCAAGTATGAAGTTACAGTGTCAAGATAAAAACTGCAGATTTTATGGAATAGCTGGAAGGAAAAGAAAGGAGTAAAAGTTGACAAAGAATGCCTTTTTTTAAAATCTGCTCTCTTCCAGAGTGTATTTCCTTTTATCCCAATTGCATTGAAGTGGCATTGGAAGCAGACAGAATTTCTCTTTAACATTTTTTGTATCAGTCTTGGCAGAACCTTGTAATCTTCATTGTGAGCATTTGGAAAAATCATGTGTCTTAGGTGCTGCATTTCAATTTCCTCTTCAATAATTGAGATGAAGTCACAGAATCTTCCATTGTAGTTTTCAGTCAGACAGAAATAGCCATTGTTTAGGGTGGAAAAATGACAGTGAAAATGCAAGAACTCTCCTTTCAAACTGGTGCAAGAAGGCAGCAACTGCCAACTCCTCAAAAAAATCTTAAAAATACTGTATTCTGCTCCAGCTGAATGCAGTCCACCCCTGTATACTCCAGCCTGCAGAGCAGTACTTCTGAAACTACTTTGAACTGATCAATAGTTTAAATATTATTTCAGGCTTCATGTTGATGGCGACTTTTAATGATTCCGAAGGCTTGTATATATATTTATGTATGGACACTATCTTTTGAGGCCTCTTAGACTACAAATGGCTTGTCATCAGAACTTTTAAAACAAAGCTCGCTATGACTATTAAGTAGAATTTTCATTTCCACAAAACATGGGAGGGCACAAATAGTGAAAAAGAGAAAATAGCTAAGAATAGTGTTCCTTTTAAGTGTAACTGAATATTTCAAAGATGTTTCCACTTCAGCTAAGGAAATATTGAAGCTGTTTCCACACTATGACCGAATGGAGATGATGATGAACAGGAGCAATGGCCTGCAAGGATTTTCTTGGGTCATTGCCTGTTAAAAGAAAGAAATGGGACTTGAGTGCATTATATAATCTCATTGAAAAGTGATCAAGCTGTGTCCCAAAAGTGGTCAGTTTTATCTTCTGTCCTTCATTTTAAGTCAGTCTAATGTATTTCGGCATTGTTTACAGATAGTTTGAAATTTATACATCTCTACTTTTATTTACATTTCTACATTTGTTCACATTACCAGTTTAGAAGTTATTCTGAATACATAGATTAGAGATTCTGCCTCCCTTGCTCACTTTTTCTTCTTTCTCACCCTGCTTTTCTCTTAACCTTTACTTCTGGTCTGAGTGTACTGATAGTTTCATTGAACTAAAAAATCCTAGGATGTGTGGTTGTTCAACTAGAAATGAATGTGTACTGCTGTATGCAGATCAGTTTTAAATACAGTGCGAACTTACAAAGTAGTGTGAAAAATAATAAGGCCTTATATAAGTGTAAGGTCAATTAATTTAGTTTCACCAGCTTTTTCAACAGATGTTCAGCAAGTCTGCCTGTAATAGTGAACAGTTTTACCCAAAACCAGAATTGTGTTTACCTTGCCTCCTTTGTTCACTCTGTTTACTTTGGATGCATGCAGTAATTCTGGAGCAGATTCATTCAAGATAAAGGGGATTTACAATATTTTTCTCTGCTGAGACTTGGTTTAGCTGCCTTTTTGCATCTCAAATACCTATAGAATTTCCATCTTTTGCCCTTATTCTTTCAAGTCAGTCATGTCACATGACATTGTCTGGAGGCATTAAGATGTGTCCACTGCATCCCCTTTTTCCTTTGCTCACATGTTCGCTTTCAGGTGACCAAGTGGCTGTTCAGCACCTGCCAGCAAATTTTTAGAGGAGGATCACAAGCATGCAGAGAAGAGGTGGTTTATTATCAGCCCCTTTCTGTTGCTTTTTGTGGCAGTCATTTGTTTTTAATTGGGACAGTGGAAATGCAAGTTGTCCTGTGCAACTAGAACTAAGTTTTCAGAGTCTGTATGGTCTTGGCTTTTTAAATTCTCTGTTTCTGTGTTGAAATCAGGGGAAGATACTTGTGAAGTTAATCACACAGAATTGTAAAACAATATGTGCTTAACGATTTTTTTATCTACTTGCCACAAGATTAAGTGCAAATTACCTTTTAAGATGTTTCTTAAGATTTAAGAAGAATTTTGTCCATTTAGGTTGATATGAGTGTAACAGTAGATTACAGTTCAGTTCTCTGAGATTTACTGAAGTGCTCTGAGATAAGGATTTACAGAAGAAATCAGAGGTAGGGTAAAGGGGCAGGCAGTTCTTCTCCTTTTTTTTTTTTTTTAATAGAAGAACATATTAGCAATTTAGAAAAAACTGCTCCCAAAGGCAACTGACTTCCCATGTCAGGATGATTAAAAAAACAAAAAGAAAAAGTCGTAATTGTTTTATGAAAACTATTCTGCTGCTGCTTACTCATCTGTGAAAAATTGTCAGGATCGGGAGGAAGGGTTTTGACGGTGCCCTGCTGCTGTGTCGGTGTAGCACATGCTTCAGGCACTTGCATCTATACTGCATTCCAGGTCATTGATCAGACTCAGCAGGCACAATACCGGGAGCTACATGACAAATCTTTGATTCACAGCTGGGATCACAACTACGTATCATAGTAAATGAGTCACTTAAACATCAGTAGTTTAGCAAGCATAAAGTGAAAAAAAATGACCATGATACCATTCGTGGTTACTTTCAAGCTTTTGTAGAGAACAAGTTACCACACAACTTTTGTTGTCTCTCTTACCAGCTCTAAAACATAGGAAGTTTTTTGCCTCTAAAGAACTTCCTTTACGCTTGTATAAGTTAAGGATATGATTTTGGAAGAGATACTTAGGCAAAAATCAGATAATCTTCAGGGCTTTTTTCCTCTCCTAGTTTTTGTGGGAAATTAAGGTTCCTGTAACAGGTGTTCTGAGCTGCTATTTAATCCAATAACATTCTGATTGAGACTGAATCTTGATGTAATCCAGTTAGATTAACAAAACCCAACTATATTAACTATTTCGCATTCAAAACAATATATAACAAATATTTTTGTTAAAAGTTTCTTTTGGAGTTACATAAAGAGAAGGGATGAAGCTGTTTTTATTCTGCCAGAAGGATGATAAATTATCAGGGAAATGGTCTTCATCCTTCAGTTTTAGTTCAAATCTGTGTGTACCTTTTGACTGTCTTAAGTATTTCAGAAGTGTTTATTTTTAAGGTATGTAACACATGTTTTCAGTAGGACTACAAGTTGCATAGAAACTACACTATGGTTTGAAATTTGTATTAACTCAATCTATGGAGAAATAAAGATAGTGCTCTAGTTTTCCAAGACCTGAAGGTATTGCTAAGTAATGAGAACTTTGATGCTGTTATTACGCTTATTAAACGTAATAACAATATTCGGGCAGATCATAAGATAATAACAATATTCTGAGCAGATCAGATAAAGTGTGTGTGAATAGTCACTGAGAAAGGGTGAAATGGAGCAGTGTGAAGGAGTGGGACTGCAGCATACTGGAACAACAAGAACAAATATGTAAGACAAATAACACAGAAATTGCTTTCAACTAGAGTCTTCCATGTGATCTGTTCTATGTTCCTGAAAATAATGAGATAGGTTAGAGAGTAGTTCATGCCTATAAGGACCAGGTACTGTCTGTAACTTTCCATTATCTGATCTGATTGACGTACTGAAAGCTAAGGACAGCAGATCACATATACATGCATCCTGACTTGCAAGCTACAGATAGAAATTAATGTTTCCTGTGTCAGTGTTCTAATATGGGTTTTTTTTTCCTTTTTAGGGACAATTGGATTCTTTGCATGCTTTTGGTTTGTAACCAAAATATACAGCGTCGTGAAAGTCGACTGAAGAAACCAATGTAAAGCGTTAACACAGAAGTGGTTTAGTCTTCATTAACGTAACTTAAAAACCTGGTCTCGTTGATGAATTTGAGCTTTATCAGAAGTATTGGCTTCTTACTCTTTGAGAATGATACTGAAATGCTCCTACTTTTCCACTAACACGTTTGTATTGTAACTTAACAACCTGTTTTCATTCAAACCTTAACGAAGATCAGAGTTACGATATTTATGCATTTGTAAATACAACTATACTTTAAAAGAAATGTTAAATTCTAATGGCAGAATAGAATTGACTCTACTACACAACTTAATGATACTTCTGATCAAAGTACAACTGTAAATAGGTTTTTCTAGCTTGGTAGGTGGGATGAATTATTTTTCTTTGAGGGAAATGAGAACTTTTTATTATGCTAACTTTGAAGGATGACTCTAAAGAAGTATTGCTTTTAGTCTGGATGTGATTTTTATTTTTTACTGGTGTTACGTCCATAAATATTCTGATTTCTGTGACTTAATTAGTTTTGGTGTTCTTGGCCTTTTAAACTATGTGCCTCTGAGTCCTTGAATTTATAAATTCATAATCTAATAAACGTTGTAAAAATGTCTTCATTGACTTATTGCATAGTATAAGTTCATAAAAATATGTAAATACAATTATATTGGAGACAGATGCTTAAAGATTGCATAGAGTATTTTATGGCATTTTCTATGGTTTAATGTATATTGACACACGTTTAGATCTGCAGGAATTTGTGCTTAATGGCTATAACATGAACATGTGATTGTGGCGCATGAGATCTAAATTATACACACATTTAAGAAAATCACTCTGCAGCATCAATCCAGTCCTTAACCCAGAGATGTTTCCAGAGACTTGCTATGGAGTTGTCACTATGTTGAGAAGATCTTACAATGCATGAGTCAGCATTCTGTGCTGATCTTGCTTTTAGATCTCAATGATGCATATTCTATAGAGCAACTATTGCTGACTGTACTTAATGTAGGTTAAAAAATAAAAGAAAATTACTATTTTTGCCTTATATTTAAAGACTAATGTCAATTTTGGATGACTGGCATTAAACCTATATTTGCCTTTTTTTGGAAATGGAGTATTTTGTTCAAACATTGTTCAGTAGTTTTAGACTCCTAACACAATTTGGCTAGTAAAATTCTATTTAAAATTAAACTTCATGTACCTATTGCCATTCATAAGGTTGGGGGGTTTTATTCCTACCAGTTTACTTTCCTAAAGGACCTAAACCTGATGATGCTTGAATATTGGACCCAATAAAATGACCTTGGTTAAGGTAACTTGTCATTATTAACCTCCCAAAAGTTGATACATCAAGGCTTCAGGAGGCATTCCCACAACTGCAGTGCTCCACAGGCCTTCCCAGATGAACCACACTTGTGCTTTGCCTGTCGCCAGATACAACTCTGTTCAGATGTGAACAGGTTTGTTCCTGTGCCCCTGCCAACATGTAGTCATTAGGAAATGTGGATTTTAGGTAACTCTTCCATGCTTTATGTTCAAAACAGGAAAAGGGTGAGTATGGTAAGTGTTTGCTCTTTACTACTGCAGTCAACTGTAGTGGGACTCTTGATTCAAATGTTTAAAACTATAAAATTGGATAGTCTTCGTATCCCTGGTTTTGTGATCATCTTCTGTACTGTCACTGTCTGAAATCATCAGTAGTTTTTACACAAATAGGAATACTTAGTTTCAGAAACATTAATTGCCTGCTCTTGAAATTTAAATTCAAAAAAAACAGATTTTTTGGATGTATTTCCAATTGCTGTTTTAAAGTTGGGTTAATAGAAGTTAGATGAAGCCACTGTGGTATGTATGTGGGTCTGAAACCGATGGGTGTATATATATATATATATATATATATATATTTATTTTTTTTTTTTTCCCTACAGATTAGTTGACAGGTTGTGGCAGCCTCTCAAGTATTTTATTTCCAGCTTCAAAGACAGTCAGTGAAATGTGTCACTATCTTTTGGAATCTGAACCTGCTGCATGCACAGCTTTTCAAGCAGTCTTGCCTTATAATAATTGCAGCTATTTTGCAATTGAAACGTTAAACTTTCAGTGTGGAGTACTTGAGACAATTCAGGAACTAATACATCACAGATTTTACAGAACTGTTCTAAAGTTGTTTTTGCCCCTGTAACGCATTACTGCCTCAGATGATTCTAAATGTTTTTCTAGAATTTAGGCTTCTGGTGTGTGTTAGGGCATCTAAGCATTCTACTGTGTACTGTTACCTGTTTTTCAGATCTCTTGGGAGGCCTTTTTTTTTTTTTTTTTGTCTAAACTTTCAAAATACTAAGCTTTTCCAAAATCTTAGTGTATTACTCAGTATTTTCTTGCACTTACATCATGAATGTCTGAGGAAATGTAAATTAGTAGGAGGGTTAAGAGGTAGGACAAATTGCTGAGCTGCAGGAAGACAGGGCAACTTGTACAAAAGACTTCAGAGAAGTGTCAATTTTTTGATGACTGATAAGTAATTTTAAAACTTATTGTTCAAAGTCTGGAAAAGAGTGGCCATCACTTCCACATTTAGTCTGAAAGGAATCCTTGGTCCAAATCATACTTTGAAAACACAATATGGGAGTTGGTGTCCTGGTTTTCTTTTTCCAGAAGAAATAAAAAAGCAGCTTTATGGTAAGCTGCCACTCACAGCAAGGTCGTTGAGTCATCTTGAGTCTGTAGCTTCCCTTCTTAGTCAAAAGCTTGGCTGTGTTTGAACACCCATGAGGGTCCTCAGGTTTCTGCAGTCATACAGTTTGTGTGTGCCCTCAGCTGCTTGGCTGAATCTTGTAAGCAATATCATAAATACTAGTTGACTGTGAACCATTTGTAGTGTCTTGATGCCTTTTGTGCCATTTTCAGGCACAAGGCTGTGACAAATGACTTCAGGACAAGTCTGGGAGTGAGGACAAGAGGTGAAACAGGACAAAATTCTGGCAGGCACTTGAGGTGCTCAGTTATACTGATCCAAATATGTGCTTTGAAGGTGTGGGAGGCCCCAACTAAGTCCTCTTTGAACTGATGTATGAATGAAAAAGGTGAAATTCGGGTGTGAAATGTTGTGTGGCTAATACTAGTAAAGGCAAAAACCCCAATCTCTAATTAGGCTAATTAGGCCTAATCTCTATTTGGGCAACATCTATATTTCAGGCAAGGTAGGGGAGAAGTGAGAGACCTTGAAAGGGAGTGGTTTTAGTCTATCTGACTTTAGTCAGTGAAGTGAAATAGGGTCCAATTTTTTTTGCAAAGCTTTGTGAGAATGCTGGGGAGGAGCTGCTGATGACATGCAGAGTAAGTCAAAACAGGTTTCTCACTGGATCGTTACTCAGCTGATTCAGATCCTGAGTTTCACAGGTAAGAAGTAAGTTACATGAAATTTTGTAATGGAAGTATGGTAAATCTTTAATAGCTGTAGATGTTTTGTTTAATGGCTGCTAAGGTCCAGTACTGAGCATAAAATCAGAATGGCAGAATAGTCCATCATATTTTTTTTCCCCTTTTTTTTTTTTTTTTTTGGGGGGGTTTTTTTTTTTTTTTTTTTTTTTTTTTTTTTTTTTTTTTTTTTTTTTTTTTTGTTTGTTTGTTTGTTTGTTTGTTTTCATTTTAATTGAATGTTACTGCAGTGTTTTGTTTAGTACAGTGTTTGGTTTAGTGTTCCTACTCCAACAATTGAGCAAAAACTGTAGTAGGCTTAGCTGCTGTGGGATGCACATGTCCCAAGAGTTTTTGCCATTAAGGCCACCCTCTTTCTGTTTGGACACCACCTTCATTTCTGGAGGCATCTGTATCTCAGCTCCAACAGCCCATCACAACTATGTAATTCCTTAAAGGAAGGGAGAATACTTGTGCAGAGATGTTCTTGTCTTGTCCCAGAGATGCTGCTTTCTACAGTTCACCTCTAATTTTTTTTATTCTCAGTACCCCGCTGTTTCTCCTTATGTCAGACACTAGTGATGTATTTATTTCCATATTTCCATAAATATATATTCCTCAACAGACTCATGAAATACTTCTGTTACCTTACAGAATGACTTCGGGTACACGTGCCTACACAAGTGTGTGACACTTCAGATTAAAGCACAAGCCTTCAGGGACTACTGAGAGACTTAATTTATCAGTTGATTACTGTACAGCTGCCATCATGCACTATTTCTTCTTGTGTGAAACATCTGGAACTTGATGAGATGAGAGTAGTTAACTCCTTGTAAATCAGATACGTCACAGATTACAAATGAGGCCTGTCACATTTGGGTGGTGGCACATTCTTGCCACTTGCCAGGATTCCAGGACTTCAGTGAAAATGCAGTTGAAGTTCTCCCTTTCCTCCGAGGTATTTGAGCATCACCTGCTGGCTACAGTACACACCCAAGTACAGGGTGCAGGAGCAGAGGCAAGGCAAGGGGATGGTAGGAAGGTTTGACCAAACCAGTCTACTGGAGGGATTTAGCATTAGATCTTTAAATATGCATGATCCAAAGTTTCTGGAAGTGTGCAGCCAAAAATCTTGGCAAAGAACAATAACAGTAATTGCACAAATACTTTATTGGTGAATGTGCTAACATTGTGTCTCCTGCATGTAGTATGGGCATGCTGTTAGCAAGGGCCCTCTAGAATTCACTGTATTTATAAAGCCTTGTTTTATAAGGATTAATTGTTCTTACTCAGGAACCTGTTCTGATACCTTCGAACAGTTTTCCTAATTTCACTACAAAAGGCTGCTTCAGATAGGAGCGCACAGGGTGTCCTGAGAGGCTGTCCAGCCTGGGCAGTGAGATGGGCACAATGCCACATTCCAGCTTCTCAAGTTCAATAGTGCCAATGCCTTGTTTTCAAACAATCAGCACAACTGCTGTTTTGCTGATGCTGCTGCAAGACTCAAGACTTGATGTGGCTTGCGTGGGTGGTTTGGTTGGGGTTTGGGGGTTTTTTGGGGGGGGTGGGGGGAGTGGGGTTTTGTTCAGGGTTTGTTGTTTTGTTTTTTTTTCCAGTAATTAAATCAATTTTGTCTCTCTTTTGGGGAAATTGTTCAGGTACAGAAGACTGTCTTCCCGATATTTTCCCAACTTCCCATGACTGTCTTTTCATTTGTTTATAATTGCACATTTAGTTGAGGTGTATGAAATCATTAAACTGACTTGGCTACATGATGTGAAGTAGGGAAATGTGCAACTGCGAAGAAAAGTGACGTCCCAGCAGGGCAGGCACATGCACAGTCCAGCCTCTGCTTGCCCTCCTTATTGCAGAAGGTGAGCAAACTTCTCATTCTCTGGAGGCTGGTCAAGGCAGGTGGGCCGTGTTCAGCTCCCACCTATTGTGTGCACCAGTAATTAGTTGCTCTGGGATATTACTGAGGAGGTCAGTGGGCTTCCAGGATGGCCCATTCATCCTCTCCCTTTGTAGCCCAAGGACACAAGAAGCAGTAGGGTTGTGGTATTTCTTCTCCAGTCTTGCTTAGGAGCTACAAAATGGAGCAGTCAGAAAATCAGATCTGTTTCCTGCATTTTTCTGCAAGTTCTCACAAGGAGCCCTTTCCCCTTTCCTGGAGGGAAACTGCTCTTCTCTGCCCACTGGAGGAAGGCTAGCAAGACAGGTGAGAAGAAACTGATGTTCTGTCACTCTGTCTCCTTCTGTAGGCTGTAATGACAGCAACAGAGCTAAATCATACGTGTTCTGCTGCTGCATGATGTCAGATCAGTGCTGCCCCGAGGCAGGTGGAGGGCAGGGCAAAGGAGAAGCAGTGGGGGTGGCCTTAAATTTGCTGTTTATCCCTGAAAGCTGGGTGACAGTAGCAACACTGGATAAAAATTAGAGGCTTCCTTCCCTTCAAGAAGGACAATATCCACACCTAGGGGGCGGAGTCCAAAGAATGGACTAATGTACCAGGAAAATGATGGTTTATTAAATATAAGTCTTTTCTGTCAGTCTGTTACCTGTTTCAAGTGGGGGTTTTTGCTGGAAGAGACATCTTAGATCCAGAACTGAATTTCAGAATAGACCAAGACTAGCAGACAAATGTAGGCAGATTAAGAATATGACTAAATCCTCAGAGATTTTCTTGACCAGTGGATTATTTTAAGGTTATTGTGTCTATCTGTCTTTTGAAACAGCTTTACCAACAGGTTTGTGAAGGCCTGCTGTTCCACAGAATGGGACAGAACTTGCAATCTCAGTTTTGTTGCATGGGACACTGTCTCCTGTCCCACTCATACCGGACTCTTCAGAGAATTGCTGGTAAATAACCTGAGCAAGCCATCTACCATGGCTTTGTACTGACTATGTACTTTGATGCAGAAATAAAATACACTTCTCATTGCTCCAAGTGCACATGTCCATATAAATACCCAACAGAAACCCCTACAGTTTGATGTAACAAAACAAAAAAAAAAGGGGGGGGGGGGGGAATAAGTAGAAAACAAATTTAATAAAAAATGCAAAGTTCTTGGGCTGCAAATAGATGACAGCAAGGACAAATACTCCCTCTTGCAGTTTTACTCAACTTAGAATCTCACAACCTGAGCAAATACAGATAAAGCTGCATCACTGCTAGTTCGTATACGGTAGCAGAAATCTGTCTAGGTCAGGGCTTGTCACACCAGAAGTTCATGGAAGAACAAATAAATATTCTCTTAAAAGGTTTACAGGAATCAATAATAGGAGTTGTATTCACCACAGTTAAGCTTCAAAAGAAAATCCTGGGCTGTCTGGAATGAAAGGAAAAAGGAGAGGACAGACTTCCCCAGATGCAGTGCATGCCAGAGTGTCCTGTTTGGTATGGACATGTTCCAGCCCTTTGCATTTATTTGTGTGGATGCAAACATTTCTTTCTGTTTTACTTTTTTAGCACAGCTTCAATAGAGTAGTGAAGGCATAGGAAGAAGTGGGTATTTGCCTCCATGTTTTGCCATCAGTGGCAACATCCACAGCTGGAGTAAAAGAGATTGGATAGGCCTAACAAATTAGCAATAATTGTTACCCACTGTTTTTATTATAACTTTGGGCCATTTATTCCGTCATCTCGCTGCCTGCCCTGGCAGCTCAACAAATTGGTCAGGTGTTTGTTGGGCTTTTCCCCTCCTCTCTGTTAGCTGTTGTTCATTTTCACAGGAACCTCTGTCAAAATTTCAATTAGAACCTGCAGGTCTGTCTTAGCAATTAATACCTAGAGGTCTTTGGGAAGCAGCATGGAAGTCTGTGGTAGAGGATCACAGACTGGTGTCAGCAAATAGGTAACATTACAAATTAAATATCTAAAATTTAGCATTTCTGAGGGGCCGGGTTTATTCCTATTAATGAACACTGATAAGATTTTTATACATGGAAAAGATTGAATTCATTCTATGGTCGCCAAACCTAGCAGTCTCATTTTCAACTATTCTGTTAAAAACTGAACAAATGAAGGCTACTTCTAAATATCCCAATCCTACAATGGTTAATGAGGCCAGCCGTCGTTATCTGGGAGATGCACAGGCAGCTGTCATAGGAGCTGTCACTCAGAGCAGCATTAAGTATAAACCATGGCATTAAAATAACAAACAGGAGAGGAAAGCTGGGCTGCAGAAGGATTATCCCGGGTCCTGTCCGTGCTGAAAACACCACATGACCTTCTTCCCAAAATGGTAGGCATTGCCTGCCACTTGGTTGCGTGGCAGTGAGTGATCCCCTGGTGAAACTCTGGAAGGCAGCCTCTTCTCAAAATTACTCCTGCTAGAGATTTTTCTTGTCTGCTTAGAACACGGATTTCTCTTGGACGTTTATTTCACTGTTTCTGAAGATGATCTTTTTTTGAAGACACTGTGCTTCCACCATGCATGAAAACAACTTTCTGTTTGGTGTGTGGTCTACATCTGGCCAAAATTATTTGTCATTTTTACTTTCAGTCTAACTTAGGTTTAATTGTCTTGATTTAAGCCTCTTGCACTAACACTAAGCTGCTTTTGTTTTTACTTTGGATCCAATAATTTTAATGTTTCCTCCATATGGCAGCGAGTTTTTGAAAGAAAAAAACAAGGTCTGAGATGAAGTTATTTGAATGGATTGAAATTTGGAAAGTGAAACTAAAAATATAGATAGGAAATACCAAGCTAATGTGACATAAATGTAGGGAATTCCTGTGTGACATAGACGTATTCTTTAAAATTACAAGATTTTTCACTTCTTTTGTATCTATAGTGGACGCCTTATGCCTTCAGCAGCTGGATAAGCATCACAGCTACTCCTTTGGGATGAATGCCAGAGAATAACAGTTATAAAATACATTTCAGTGATTCTAAACAATGAATTACACCTCCTTGTCAAAAGTATTTTTGTCAAGCATAACTGGCCTGTGGGCTTATTCTGTGAATGTGGTATGTTTTGTTAGCCAAGTTCCTTTACAGTCACTTGGATCATCAGCACAGGGAGGAATATGGGTGTGTCGACCCAGTTTTTTAGTCCAATAGGTATATTGGTAAATATTCCCCCTTCGAGAATATTTAATAATTTGTTAAATTCGTAAAACCAATATTGTTTCACCAGAATCTGAAATTGGGTCCTTGTCCAGTTGTGGCTGTGTCCTGCGAGGCCAGGCTGGGGGGCTTTGCTCCCAAACATAGTACGTCAGAGACTACGTTCCAGTTAGATCTGCAGGCTGAAACATTTGTGTGACCACCCTGAGCTCATTTAATTTCAAACATGCTTGGTTAGCCAAGATCTCCTACTCAAACCAGCTGATTTCAACTAAACATCTTTAGGAGTAATCATATGATCCCTTCTCTCAAGTCATTCACCAGGCAGCTCAGGAGGGAGGGCCTGCAGGTCACAGTAGGCCACTTATGACCACAACTAGTGCAAATCTACCTGAACCAGTTTCTGTATCGCTTTGGTAAAGGCACAACTTTCTTTTTCCCTGTAAAAAATGTGTGAGATACAGGAAGCGGCACATCTCTGCATCTGCTTGTACTTGCATTTAAATCTCAGGTTGCTCTCCAAATTTTAGGTCTGGGCTCTAAGGTGGGAATTTTTTAAGTCCTTGACTCATCTAAAGGTAGCTGAAGTTGTTAGAGGATGTATTTCTTGCCATATGATAGCCATATGGCAATATCTGCAACAATGGATGATTCTGCTCTACTTGATGGCAGAAAATATTTATGTGTCATTAAAATCGTTGCGACAACAACCACTTTTCACACATTGTCAGTCACAAAACTGGAATCAATTTAAATAGAGATTAAATGGAAAGTGTGTTTCCAAGGTATTCCTGTCATGTCAGTCACTGTGAGGGTACTGAGATGCAGGGGCTCTGTGTTCCTGATGGGCGTGATAAACATGGATGACAAAGTCAGCAGATACTTCAGTTCAAGATCTGGGACTGGCACTGAATTTCACCTGCCTTATTCAGTGGAGAGCTACAGAGTGTTACCAGCTTGATTCTGCTGTGGCATGTGGCATGGAGTACTGGCACAAGTCAGTGAGGGAGCTACCTGGCAACTCTACCCAACAAAATGAACACAAAACCCCACAATTTGAACCCATGCAAAGAGGAAACACAAATTTAGTCGTTAAACTTCTAGCTGAGACAGAACATGGGCAGCAAGGCGCTTCTGTAAATTTGCAAGGAATTCCAGGTTTTCTCAGTAGCCTGAGTGCCTGTAAGGATCCCGAAGGAGTTCTGCTGCCAGCATTAATAGTCTGTGCTTAAGGATAGAGTGTAACAAATTGTCCCACTATTCATCTGACAAAGACTCCTTGCTTTTCACTGCGATGCTCTGGTACTTCACTTATTTGAGGAAAACAAAATAATTTCACTTGATGTTTTGCTCATGGAAAACATTTACAAAATCTAATCATTCTTTCCATATCCTTTTTATCTCTTCATAAAAATGAGACTATTACCTTATTGAAGTAATGTGAGACACCAACCTTTGGATGTTTAATGGTCTTTGGAAAACTATTTTATTTTGAGACCAATGCTTCCTGACATGACAGAAAACAGCAGCATTGAAATTATGTTTCAAACTCTATAAACAGAATAATATATTCCAAATGTGCACTGTATTCAGAACATGTATTCTTACCTTCTTGATCTCAGCAAATTTACTGGTTGAGAAAATCTTACTGGAAATCAGTGAAAGCTCTATTTCCTCGTTTTCTTTTTTCTGTCTTTTTTAACTTTTGCCATTAAAAGATAATGTACTATGTACAATCTTTCATGTAGGAACTTCAGAAATGTTTAAAAATTATGTAAAATCAGTCCAAGTGGTAAGTAGACTGACTAGTTTCAAGTCCTCTGTGACTTCTTTAAATGTTTCTTTCATCTTTCTGTCTTTTCTTACAGTAGAGCATAACTTCTGAAGCCAGCAGCAAGCAAATATAAATTGCTAGTACCACAGGGCTAAATTATAATTAAGGAGATGTGAAGGCTAAGTTGTACAAATCTTTAGTTTAGAATTAGATAGAATTTGAACATTCCTTAAATGGAGAGCTGTGCAGATAAATCAAGCTCACCAGCTTTTTTCTACATATTTTCTCCTCCAGTTTTCCAGAGCTGATTCTCCAGTTCTTTGGCCACAAGTGCTCTTTTGGAGATGCACTGAAAGGCTGCCATAGGTCCTTCTTTTCTTTCATTTTGATTCACGTGACACTTTTTAGGATATGCAGGTTCCCAGTTCCTGCTGCACAACCCTGGGTACGAAAATACTTGGCCTACAAGTGCCACAGTCATCCCTGCTTGCAAGTCACGCTTGCTACTAAAGTGACGCCTTGTGCTGGCTCCATTTGCTGTGCCCTTCTGCTTGGGGTTTCATAACCTTCTTACAAACCACAGCATCATATGCCCAGGGGCTGTGCAGATGTAGGAAGTGGACCTGAAAACTAACAGAGACGATCAGCTGGCGGATAGTCCGTGGAAGAGAAATCTCCAGCACAGGCACACTCACAGGAGCTTAATCTGCTTGATATGAAAGTGTCTGAACCTCCATTCAGAAATATTGAGACTCTTCTGGAAAGTACAATAGGGACTTGGACTAGCAGCAACAGGACTAAAAAATAAAAACAAACAAAATCACAGATAAAACTGGGATTAGAAACATTTTTTTAATATGAATTGCAGTATAACTGAAATTTAGTATAAATACGTTCCACCTTGGGCCAAAAAAATGGCTCTGTTCTACTTACTGTGTAAAAATCATGATTTTTATGCACAAATACTTTCTTTTTGTCTTGGCACCTCACAACTGAAATTCTATTTTGCCTCCTAGGTTGCTTGAAAATGAGTGTCAAGAGGAGTTCTGCTCTCTGTGAAACTCCAGAGTGAGTTTTAGAGACAGCACTCCATGTACACACACAAACAAACAAACTCGAGGGTCTCTGCCTTTTGGACACACCCATTTCCCTCCCCCTTCAGCCAGTAAACAGCTTCTGGCTGCAGATTTGATCCTTTATGGAAAAGATTTTTAAGATGCTGACCTGTCCAGCACCCTGGTAATCCTCAAATCATCTGCTCACCATGCTCACATGGAGATGTCACTGAAAAGGCTTGTTGACAACCTTCTGCTGCGTTACAGACAAGTCTGTAAAACTGCTACTATCTCACTCAGTTCAACCTCCCCAAATGGTTGAATAAAACTTCTGACAACTTCACCAAGACTGTTGATGGAAGAAGATTGTATGGAAAAAATACTTTTGCTTTCCAGTTCACTTTGGCTTAGGTTAGATTCACACTGATCTGTATAACAGTTTGTGAACTAATTTAATTTTTTTTTTAATTTTTTTAAATTTAAATGAGTTATTTTTTGGAAGTTTGAATGTCCATTCCATGCATGTTCTAATACAATGCATTTTAAACATCCAAATACTATATTTGTGTGAAGCTAAAATATTTTAATTAGATTTATGTCAGTTATTCAGTTTTTATTGTTTTCATATACAGTGATTAATTCTCAGGTCTTAACAAGAGCTTGTATAGCAAAAAGTCAGTAATTTAGTGATGAAATAAAAACTGATATTATAAGCATCTATGAATCCTTCAATCAAATTTTGCATTGAGTAATAAATACTAATCTCAGCTAAACTGTTTTGTTATACATACAGCATGCTCTGATCCCAAGCAACTCCTTAATCCACTATTTTAATAACAGTCTATGGATTAAGGGATCTATACTGTATACTGACACAACGTATTGAGTTCAGATTCTATAGATGAACATTTCTGTGATCTATTTTAATGGCATACAAGCCATTATAGCATTATGGTGTCAACAAGCCTGCAGATTATCTCCTGGCTTTCAAAGCATCCTGCAGGAAAGCGAGTTCAATGAATCTCCAGAAAGGTGAAAGCATTATCAAATCTATAGGGAGACAGGACTTTTGAAATAAAAGTAAGCCTATAATTACCAACAAGCATTTACATATAATCAACTCTAAGATACACCAAATGTTTTGAGTTTTGAAATCTGTCAAAATAACAATGTTAAGAAGGACTGCTTTCTTCGCCCACTCCTTCTCTACATGTGCATCATAATTTTCTCCTAGCATACTCATTTCCTCTCACAATTTGCCAGTATTTCATGTAGGAAACCCATCATCATGCATTTTACTCTTTTTTTAATTAACTTGCTCCAAGTAGCCCCATGGTCTGTTATACTCCTGCTTCTGAACTACAGCTTCCAGTCAAACCACTGTGCCTGCAGCAGAGGCTCTCCAGCACCGTGCAAAGGAGAGGAGTGTCCCCACCACCCACTTCACCTGGCAACGTCACCACGTGTTTAAGGTTATTTTCCCCAAGCTCTGCCTGTAGTCAGGGAAAGGACACACTCCTGCTGGAGTAGGAGTTGTTGTTGCCAGCTCTTAAGAAACCCAATGCAGAAACCACACCTCTTTTTGTAATAGATCACCTGCTCCCACCTGGAGAATGGGCAACCACATCTCTTCCAAGCCTCCCACAAACTCTTGTTTTCCACTTGTTTCACCTGTTTCCCCACCCCCTTTCCTTCTAATCTTTCCCAACCAGTGTTTAGAGCACACAGGGTGCATTCTGCTCCCCAGCATGAAAATATTCTGAATTTTCTGAATTCCAGTGATTCCATGGAGCCACTTTTCAATAATGTCCTTGCATAGTACATAACAGCATCTGAATTGCACGGCAATGAATACACTGCAATGTCCTCCTGATGTCTGGAAACAGGAATTCTTCATATCTTTTATCAAGCATTTTCTTCAGTTTATGGCTGGACCTCATAGTTTCATGGCTGTTCTCATAGTTTACACTCCCTGCAGCTTCACCTCAGCTACTGGCTCTTTGTTTTTTGCAGATGATTCTGCCTTTTTTGACTTTCCTTTTCTATCTGTTGATGATGCTTACCAGTATCTCCAGCTTACTGGGGAAGGGAAGAGTTTGATTTCAAAGGTGAAGAACCAGACTTGGACAAGCAAGCTCTAGAGAACATCCCAGGTAAGCAGGGGTATTTACCTTTCCTGAGATCCAAGAGCATAAAGCTGTGGATTTCCCCTGGTTCAATAGGATTATGGTAGCAGGTCCTTCCCAAGTGGAGGAAACAGCTGCCTGTGTGATGCTTTTGAGATAGTTGAGAAAGGGAAGCTTTGGGCCCTTCAAGACCACAGAGAAAGCTTGTCTTGACAAAATGACTATGTCTCAATATACCAGGACTATTCAATCCATTTTCACCAAATTCCACCTTCCATCACGTTAAACGCTCCAGACTCCATGTACTCTACATGGATTTATGGTGGATTAAAACCCTACACACTGCTGGGATATGACACGCACTGCAATTCCATCTAACATAATGGTGCAATGAATAGACACTGGAAAATTAATTTTTCATCATGAAAATGCTGGCTTATTTCTAGTTGTATAACAACACAGTTTTGGTGGAGGTTCTCAGAATTTTTTGTTCCTGGAAAGCACATTCCTCCTTTGGCTGTCATCCTATGGGAGAAGATGTGCAATGTGAGGGAGTGCTGTGAGCTGACTGGTGGCACAGGAGGCACTGCAGGAGAAAGCTTCCTGGGTGATCAGTGGTCTCCAAGCCAGGAGGCAGCAAACACTTGGGCAGGTAGGAGTTCAGGCCCAAAGCAGCACGTTCACCACAGGAGCACTGTAACACTGCTGGCCAGCAAAAAGGAGTGCCTGTCGGAAAGAGGCACAAGAGCCTCAGTAAAATTGGTGCTGACAGTTATTTGTTTCCTATTCTTGCACAATGAGCTGAGGAGGACATCCTTTTGTGTTCACACAAACACAAAGAGGAAGGCACAACATGCCTTGGCTGTTATGATGCTCATTTCTCTCTTGAAAATCAAAGTAAATGAGTGTCAAGAGGACACTGACACGCAATCGCTTTGGGCAGCAACATGGCTCTTTTTTTCTACTAAGAGTCCAATAAAAATTATTTATTTTTATCAGCATGCTTTATTAATAGTTCTACAGTACTGCAGTAGTACACTGCTTCTTTTTCTCATTCAAAAATACTTGTTTTAGTCACTATCATATCTTTAGGAGATCATCACAGAATTAGAAAATGCTTGTAGAACAAGGACCACCACATATCCTGCCAAAATATTTGGTTTTCTCTTTTGTAACAACCTTATTCATTCAACATCTTAGAAGATACCAGACCAAGATTACAAAAAAGGTGTTTGAAATCCAGCAATTGAAAAAAATACTGTATGTGAAATGTACACTGTGTTTGGTGTGATGCTTTATAGAAATAGGAAAAACTGGTAGGTAGTTATCTTTTTTCAGAATATTTTTCCTAATCCATTATAGTTGCTAAATGATTTTCACCAGCACAGTCCATGAGTCATTTGACCTTCATAATTTATTTTCTATCTGAGAAATTGCAGGATCCCTCTCTCTGATTAATTTGTGTGCAGTTATCTCACGTTGAGCTGAAACATTTGTGTAGATGAGATTTTGCAAGGAGACAGAAAACCCAATAGCACCCACAGAAGTATCATAATTCTGATGTCCAGCCCCAGATGACCTCAGCAATCCTTTTCTGCACATATTCTTCATATACACACAGCTCCAGGGATCTCAGCCCCAACCATACTGCTGCTATAGGACTCAGATCCTCAAAAGTATATTGTGCCTAACTCTTGAGGATGCCAGTGAGAGTTAGGCTCATAAACATCTTCTGAGCATCCTGGAAGATGTTACATTGGCTGAATCCAATTAAGTGAAAACTTAGCACCTTTAAAGGACTTCCCATTTTTAACGGACGAGACAAATTAACAGTGTTTTTCTCAGAATACAGAAAGGAAAAGATGGCAATGAGATTTAATTCATTTTCTCTGTGTTCCCATTATCATTTACAAGTCAAAGGGATGCAACAGGCCAGATACTCTGGGCTTTGCAGCACTGGTTGATGCAAAACCTACACTCAGCTACTAGCGCTGAAGAAAGGTTATTTGGATTTGACAAAACCTGAAAGCTGCTCGTGTCAGCAGTGTCCCCCGATGTTGTCACACTAAATGCTGTTGCTGCAAGGAAGATTCTTCTCCTGTCTCTGGTGACCAGTGACAGGACCCAAGGGAAAGGCATGAGGTTGTGTCAGGGGAGGTTTAGGTTGGATACTAGGAAAAGGTTTTTCACCCAGAGGGTTGTTGGGCCACTGGAGTAGGCTCCCCAGGGCAGTGGTCACAGCATCAGCCTGACAGTTCAAGCCTTTGGACAATGCTCTCAGGCACATGGTGTGACTCTTGGGAATGCCCTATGCAGGGCCAGAAGTTGGATTTTGATGATTCTTGTGGGTCCCTCCCAACTCAGAATATTCTATGGTTCTGTGATGCACATTTCAGGGGTTCTGCCTGGTCTGGCTGTACCCCTGCTCACATCTTCTGTGAGCAGGAGGCCGCTCCTCTGCTCTGCTCTCTCTATGGGGAGCCATAGAGAAACAACAGCCAAGAGGGTCTATCAGGTGCCACACATCTCTTTTTTTTGTCCCATGGCAGGCCATCCTCATCAGTGAAGTGGGGAAGGAGACCATTTTGTACACCTGGGAGTCTTAGAGCTAGAAGGGGAAAAGACAAGAGAGGGGCCAGGAAGGAAATATGTCCCTAGAGAAATGAGAGAGAGGCAGGAGACAAGTACAAGGTTCCCATCCACCATCCTGTGCAATATCACCCTTCATGACGAAGTTCCCCAAGGAGGGAAGATTGGTAGGAGGAGGGCACAAAGGGCATCAGTGGCAGGAGGGAGGAGGAACAGCCTCTGGCACACACAGTTCACTGGACCTGTGCTGAGAAGGGTTAACGCTGTCATGCTGCTGATAACAAAACGTTTGTTATCACAGTGTGTCAGATTCAAGTGGTATCTCCCATGACTTGCACACAAGATCACACAGGGGAGGGAGGCTGAATACGGTCACGTTCACGGTCAGCACAGCTCTGCAAAACCACATATTTTATTTTTGCTAGGAGGGGAAACTCCTGCTTTGCTGACACCACTTCCCCAGTAAAGTGATGTTAAGCCAGACTGGAAGATTTCCACACAGCTCTCTGACAAAGAAAATTGTGTGTCAGGAAAAGAACAACATTATTGGGCAAAACTCAATGATCCCAGGAAATAAAAAAGCCCCACCATGAAGACTGGTGATGAACCCCCACGGATGTGAACCAGGGTTTTCCACGTAACGGGGGCACTGGTTTGGGGTGTTCCATTATCCCTCTCCTGTTTCTGTAAAAGCTGCTGCAATTGAGTGTCTTGGGGGTCTCTCTCATGGCCAGGGCAACATGTTCAGCAGTTGTGGGAGGGCAGGAATGAAAGATGGCAAGACAGAGGTGGCATGATCCAAGCTCGTGCGTCCTTTGGAAACACAGCTGAAGTATCTACAATACTGGAGGAGCTTGCTGGGATTACGCTTTGTGGGGCCGGCCCACTCCAGCATCATGGCAAAGAAAATTATATTATGTAATCAGTCTAAGTTTGGACTGACGGAAAATAGAATCAGAATCCCTATTTCCTTTTCCGGACCCTTTTCTTCTCAAGTTTGTTTCTTTCCCACCCCATCCATTGCTACTTCCTATGTTATGTTTGGTCTTGTCTCTTTACCATCTGCCCGAGCGAGCTATTTCCATCCATGGCACGCTAACAGGAGGGGAGCCGGAGCATCCCAGCCACACCAGACTCCTGAGCTTGCGGAATCCCTGGAGCGGCTGGAGA
>VWZU01000206.1:166249-191579 GCA_013397095.1 Sterrhoptilus dennistouni | reverse complement strand
TTTTTTTTTTTTTCTTCCCCTTGTTTTCACTCCCTTTCCCCCATATTAGTGCAGAATCATAAATGCTATGCCTTGCTATTTCTGGTCATGAGGAATTTTGAATATCCATACTGTGAGGGGAAGAAGAGCCTACACAGTGTGAGGACAGTCAGGTGATGACATTTGTGTGTGCACAGCATCTGTTCAGGGCTGGGAAAGAAGGCTGCCTGCGTGCCTGTGGTGAGGCTGCTCTCTTCCAGCTGTGGCTCAGAAGAGGCTTCCTTGGCTGGTGCTGCTGTGGGTTGGGACGTGCTGCCAGGCATCACAACACCCTTGCACAACTCCCAGAAGACGTGATGGCCTCCCTGGTGGTCGGATTTGCCTGCTCCTTGTTATCAGTGCTGCTGTGGAACCCAGGAGGCCACTGGGCAGGTTGGGATTGCAGAATTTTGGGCTCCCAAGCAGTCAGAGACCAGAGCAGGATGAGGCATGAGGAGTCCTTGCTCACCTCTGAGCTAGGCAGCCACGGGGCTGTGTGCACTTGGGAGAGAAAATACAGGGATGACTTCAAATGTCAACAGTCAATGAACATGTTGATTGGATTTAATTAGCAGCTTCCCGGTCTTTAGCAGGAATTGGCAGGTGCCACTTGCACCAGACTATAATTCTTGTGTCCCACAGAGCTCTCTGCCAGGCTGTTGGGTTGGGACCTTAATTACAGCAGGTACCTCCGATGTGGTGTGGCTGCCTTTCCAGCTGCTGCCGTCCTCTCTTCGTGTGCATGCTGCTGCCCCTGTGAAGCTGGGGGGAAGAAGTGCTGCCTGGAAAAGGTGGACCAAGTATTTGTGTCATTATCAGGCAGGTACCCAGAGCCAGTTTTTCTTATTTGCTATGTTCCAGAGCCTACTGGGCTCTCCCTGCGTCTGAAAGATTTTCATATTTGAGGAAGTTAAAAAACTCTTAATCCAGCTGTTTTTTAGTAACAAATGTCGTTGTTTTTTCTATTGTTCTCTCTTTTCTTATTGATTATGCTGTAAGAGAAGAGGATTGCACATGTAAGCACAGTCACCTGTTTGCCCTTAGCGAGCCAAGTGCACGTCTGCCTCGCCCATGTACAGGAGGGTTTTATTACATGTATTCATTTACATGGCTTATTCCTGGCAGATCCATACCCACATGCCTGTATTAAATCAATCAAAGGCAGCATTCGCATCTCAGTGTTATGCTGCAGAGTATGGAATATACAGTGTGGGCACATAGAGCCTGTCATGCCAAAGATGCAGACCCTGGCATGCCTGCTAGGAACAAAGGAACCTCATGAGTACTAACCCCCTGTCAGATCTTCTTCAGAGACTGTGCCTGTCTCACTTAAAATTTCTAGCACTGGGAGTTTCTTCTCTCATCACCAATTGCCATCTTCCCTCCCAGGAATCCACCGCTCCTGTGTCCGGTGTTTCAGGCTCCAAGTCTATGTCTGCTTGGTAATTAGTGAAGATGTTGTTTTTCATGTATTGGACACTGGAGGGTGCTAATGCAATGGGAGCTGAAATTGTTCTAGCAAATTAAAGGGTTCCCCTTTGTTAGTTGTGAAATAGTTTTATTCTTTGTTGCAGGGTTTAAATGGAAAGACATGAATTGTGGTCCTTACCAGTTGCTGATCCTGTTCAGCGTGTGTAGAGCTGTGACCAAGAATATCAATAAAGTGTTATGTCTATGAGGGATTTCTTTCCTTAACCTCTATAAAAAAAAAATTACTCATTTTATGTTCTACACATTTTTAAGTGTGTCTTTCGAGATTATGGCCTTGGGGTGAACATTATTTGAAAGTGTGACTTTCTAGTGATAAAAACCACTTTATCTGGCAGAATTGTTGAGCCGTATGTGCAGTCTGCTTTTCTACAAGGTCACTTTGGTTCACCTAAACTAATATGGTTGTGTTGCTAGTGAGGTGAGAACCTGATAGTAGTTCACATTGGGAAGGGAGGAGACACCCTGAGTACCACTAATCAAGTCCCTGGCACTGCAATCCTGTCTCTGGGGAAAGACCTGATGGAGTCTCAGTCTACCTTGTAACCAGCATCACTGGGCTGTGTGTGAGGGCATGTGTAGGATGGGGCCTTCCATCAGCCATCACTGCTAGGCCCAGTGAAGCACATTATAAAACTGAGCCTTAGCTCTGGTGTTTCAAATTCACTCACACATTTTTATCAGGTTAAAGTTACACTGAGAGGTCTTACAGTGAAGGAGGTATTACCTGTTCGCTCTGGCTCTCTGCTCAACCAGGTGTCTGCGCTCCTTTTTCATTGGCAGAAAGATCTGGGGCCAATATAAAGTCTCTGTTGTGCACTCTGGCAACTCCACGGTTGGCATTAAGGACTGTGAAACTACTGCCCGAGCCAGTTTTCATCCTGGCAACAGCAGAGGTATGATGATGGATAATTAATGCTAATGAGAAGCAGGGTGCAAAGCTGAGCTTGTCCAGCTGATCACCACTGGCAACTTAACTGGTCAGCTTGTGCTGTTCTGGACAGTCCTATGTGGAATTGTACCTGCCTTTGCAAACTCATAACCCAAATAAAAGCCTGTATTTGTAGAATGTGTGAGCAAACAGAACTGGGTACAAATACATATTCCTTAGAAGCCTTTCTTGTTTGATATGTATGGCAAATGAGTTACTCCTCTGTCTCATTCCTTTTGTAAATGACTTGGGCTGTCCTCTCTTGGAAAATGTTGTTATCTTGCTGTATTATATCAGTCAGTTTTATTCTCTCCCAGGTGTTGAGGTTTGCTTACATTTGGCTGGTTCAATTTTTATTTCTTTTACAAATATGCCTTTTTTTCTTAATTCCTCCTTGAACTGAAGATGTGTATGAGCACTGGAGAAAGAGCCTGTGGATGAGGAAACCAGAATCTCCAGTTCTGATACCAGTGGGGTCCTGCTGTTCATCTTGCAATCAGAAGCATAGACAGTTTCACAGCAGAGTTGTCTGGATGTTTATCAGAAGCAGCAGAAACGTATCCAGTTAAAAGTTTTCACTTCATTTCCCAAGAATTTTAGTATCTTACCTGAATAGGGTTGTAAGGAGATGTGAGCAGAAGAGCTTTTTTAAGTCATTGTAATAAGCAATGGTACTGAAGACACTCTGCTTAAGAGTAGTCTAAGCACACAAATGAAGTCTAAGCAGACAAAAAGAGATCTGCTTGACATTATTGGTCAGGTTTACCAGCTTTTAAGAGAAGACTGCTTCTTCCATCACACCTCCATGTTTACAAGCAGAGAGCCAGGGTAGGCATCCTGGTGTCATTTCCAGAACCAGCGTGCTAGCTGTGGTGCCAAAAGGATTTGAATTTGTGCATTTTATGTAGATGGTGTCCTAACTTAAAGTGGGAGACCTTTCTCCAGGAGAGAAGGTTAGTGGGCCTGCCACCAACCTGTGTGTGTGATTATGCTGAGTTTAAGCACTGCAAGCTGCAGGATGACATCCTGAAGTCCAATGCCATCCCTGCTTGGTGGCCCTGCATGGGAGAGGAGGGTGTGTGTTCCCTTGGTGGGTGCTCAGTGCCTTCCCTCATTGAGTTTTCACATACTTGTGCAGTATTTCTTGGCTATTCATAAAAGCTGGGTGAGTGGGGTCCTTGGAGTTTTCATACCTGTTGGGGACATTGGGCTGCTGTACTTGAAGTCTCTTGTCTTAAGAGCCATTGTGGCAGGTAAAAGCCCCTTGATGCTAAGAGTTTTGTAGAATTTTTGCTGATGAACTCCCATGTACCTCCTCCTGCCCTCGTGATCTTCTGGTGGTGGTTTCTCTTGGACCCCTTTCTCACACCTCCCTGAGTTCTGAACTTCCTTGTTTGGAAAGGGGAAATACTCAATTTGCTGTGCATGGAGGTGTTTCTCCAGCCACTGCCCTTTTTATGCACTTCCCTCTTCTGCCCCACAAGGCTGAGGAGCACAGCAGGTCTGCAGAAATTTGACTGCAAGTGGGTCTGGAGGTCAACTTGTGGTTACTTAGCCCTGGGATGTTGAACAAGTCTCCTTCATATATTTTCCCTTATTTTCTGGTCGGACCTATATTTACTTCTCAGGTCTCCCTGTGCTCTTTAAATCTCCTGGCATCATTGGTGTAAATAGGATTTGCCTGCCCCTGTGAAATGGGCATCTCTGTGGCTGCTTGCCCTGCCTTCTCTAGCTCTTTGTGGGACAGGGCTGTCCACTTGTTATTGGCTGTGTGGCCAAACCCACCTTCTTCTCTGCCTTTTTAATTAAAAATGGTTGACATCAGGGGCTCTGCAGCAATGAAAGGGGAATGATGAAACTTTGAAGAATTTGGGGCATAAAGTTGATCTCTAAATTTAAATGTACTCATTGCACTTAAACAGTTGATACATTTTATTATTGAGCATTCTGGTGACCTAATTTCCCTTAGTACTGTACATTTAGCTTTATACATCTGCACCTAATTTGTAAAAAAGGACTTAATGAGAAACTTCAAACAGTTTAAATGTCAATTACAAAGAAAGCGAGGTTTTAAAGTTCCAGTAATCTGTCCATATTGGTCATCGAAACATGATCCCAGGTGGACGTTAATTCAAGACAGATGGCATTCCAAAGGCACAATTACAAAGAGCTTATATATTTTCAACACTAACAAGCTGTCACGCTATGTTGTCGCTACACTTCCAGTACTGTATAAGCACAATTGCTGCTTTATCTGCTGTGGACTCGGTAATAAAGGGGTTTGATTCCCCACTCTTGATATTGTCAGTAGGATTTTTGCAGGGGTGAACTGGAGAGCGGGGTTAGTTAGTGTGAATATCTTTCATCTGCTCAGCCTGTTGGGTCAGGGGGTTGTGGTTTTTTCTATGGTTTTTGTTAAGTTGGTGAAATGCTCTTCAAGGGAAGGAGGGGAAATATTGAATATGGGCATAACAAGACTAGCTCATCACAGCTATATTTCTATTTCCTGGCAACATTAATTAACTTCAGCTGCTTATCCGCTGCTGGGCAATAGCTGTGATGATTTGTTAAAACTCCCAACATCCTGGATGTTTTCAGTTAAAAAGTCATCTGAAAGCCTTTGGATTGCACATGTTACTTGGAAGACTGAAGTCCAAGGGATTAATAGTAGCTTGAATTGCAGTGGTGTAAATAGGCAGCAGCTTGGCTGCAGCCAGGCAGGAGTGCTACACCCTGGGAAGAAGGCAGTTGGAAATATTTTCAGATTTCTGAAAATACTCCTAGGCCCAAAGGCAGAGGTGGAGGAGCAAGGTCAAGAACGAAGCAAGGTCAAAGTAGGGTTTCCACTGGGCTGAAACATCAACATGTGCAGTAGCTGATCTAGAAGTAGATGCCCCTGACCATGGCAGGGGATTGAACTAGCTGACTTTTAAAGGTTCCCTTCCAACTCAAACTATTTTATGTGGTAGATGGCAAGGTTTGTTGTAGAAAGACAATGTCTGGTATCCAGTTAGTAGTTGAGGTGGGCAGTCATCTGTGTAACTGAATGATGAAAGTTAATTTGGCATAATTGCCACCGACTTTTTGTTTGTTTCTTGAAACCAGGTCATTAAAAAGCAAGACTTGCGTGTCTATGACTAGACGGTGTTTTAATAGGCTTTAAAAATTCTGTGCTGTTAGCAGCAAGATTAATAATGCTCCTCAGGAAGGTTTTTAAGCTCCTATGGGCACGTGTGTCCTCTAAGAGGTGCTGAGAATTAAGAGCTTATATTTATGCTTGTTTATCTACCTTTCATTGGTAAGTGTAGAAGAAAGCAGAAAGGCTAAGATGTTCATCCTCGGAAGGCAGGAGTTAAATGGTAAGCTTACACTCTTTAGTTTTTGTTTTTCATTAATGAATATTATAATTTTTTTTAAAGCATCTTACCTGGCTTCCATTTTTAAAGGAGTTGTAGGTGCTGTTTGAAATACGCAGCTCACCAACAAGCGAATTAGACTCCTGAGCCACACTTGAAACAAAATACCAATTTTACCTGCAGTTTTACTAGGTTTCCTGGTTTATGCAGTGGCATTTGAATGGCCTCTAGTAATTGTTTTTAGCAGGAAAAAAATTCTAACAAAAATGAAAAACACAACTCAAAGCTCATTAGCACTGTATTTGGCATGCCATGAATCGTTAAATCTTTATATAAATGCAGAAGTAATTTGTAACAAACAAAATCCTTTCTTTTTTTGGAAAGACTTTCTTTTGACTTTTTATTTGTACTGCTAAGGTGCAGTATGTTTTCCAAACATTGGATATTATTACCAGAATAAGGGCAGAACCAATCAATGTTTTAATTAAACATTATCTATAATCCTTGCATGTTAGATATACTTGGTTGTGATAAGTGAAAATTATTAGGTACAAAAAAAAGACTAATAAATACCTAGAGTCTTTTAAATCTATTTTTTTAACCTAATTGTGTGTTGTTCTCAAGAGGTTTCCCCTTGGATTTTCCCAGTGCTTATCAGGGGAACATACTGAAGTCTTTTTATTTAATCAGGCTTTGCTTTGAGAGTAACTAATTGTTCAAGTCCAAGTGGGAAACTTTCTTGCACCTGGAAAATTAGGAAAGCAAAAGATGTCCACATCCTTTCCCTGGTGGTTCTTCACCTGTGAATTTGAACTGCAATGGTAGTAAAAGTTTTGTGGACCTTATTTTATGTGAGATCATTAAGCGACAGGAGAATTCAGGACTAGCTGCCCTTCATAATTCAGGATACTGAAAGGTGCCATTTATAAGCTCAGAGTGCCTGCAGGAAGGCAAAACAGGCTTGTAAAACCCATGCTCCAAACCCTGAAAGGGAACCGGTTTGTATTGCTGATTGCAGCCTTGGAGTGGTAAAATTGCAAAGGTGGTGGGGTTTGGTTTAAAAAAATGGGCAAACACCTGCCTTTCATATTTCATGTAATAACTTGAGTTTTCACATTTCTTGTGTTGATAACTTTTTTCCCAGAACAACCCCAGAACATCCCAGGCAATGATCCCAGTAAAAACCTTAGCAGTTGAACTGCCCAGCTGTTGGACTTACTGTCTTCCCTGTTACAGCCCACTGTTTTGCTGAGGTGTTAATTTGGCTATAAAATAAGTCTGTCCTGACTTTTTAATAATATTTTGCAACTGGTGACATTTGCCCATGATATGGGCCAGGCATTTTGTAGGGAGAGCTCCTGCCTCCTTACTGCCTGAGAAGGTGTAGCAGCATGTACCAACACTTGAAAGGGGGTGTTATGGTAATATGCCATTGTTTCAACTCTGAACAGGCAATGTAAACTGCAAAATTCACAATATGCTAGGGCTTTATGGACTTAGAAAGCCTGAAAGGCAGCCCAAGGAAACACTGAGCCCAGTGTTTTTTCTCAGAGCAGGTACTGCTTTCCTTACCTGCTCCCCTTTTAATCCTCAAGTAAGAGCTGGAACCCTTGTTTTAAAGTTATGACCAAAATGTAGCAATTGCTGCCTGGAATGAGCCATCTCTATCCATATTCTTAAATGGCTGGGGCTGAACTCCTCCAGTCAGGCCAGAATAAGCCAACAATTCATGGCCATATTAAAATCCTGAAGTGACTGAAGTTACCTGGGTCCCCATTTGCACCACCAGAGCCCAAATGCCAGTGGAGACAAGAGCTGAGTGCACATCAAGTCTGCCTGCAGCATCTTTGCTTTGTTAAACTAGATTAGTCCCACACCTGCCTGCTTATGCACACCTATTCCAGAAGCACCTGGCTGTGCAGTGTGGTATCTAGCCTCTCATCCATCCTCACCTGGATCATGTAGGAGCCAGTGGAATGGCTTTGGAAGCACATCAGTTTTATTCCATTTTCTGATGCGGCTTTTGTTGCCTGGATTGATGTGTTCAGGGCCCCAGACACTGCACTGAGCTCATTGTGACTCCAGGCCTTTGCAGAGCCGACTGCAGTCCTCAAACCTTTATATCCACTATTAAAAGGCAGTAATGTGACTGTTTATGTTAGAGCCAGGTGCTTTGCTGTCTGTGGACATGCTGTTACTTGACAAAATTTAGTATTTTTAAAATTTATGATCCAAATGTGGTGAATATACTTACCTGAGGACCTTACTCTGCGTAAATGGCCTTGGGTGCCTTCAGCCACCGCTCAGATTTCTGTGGGGGACTTTTTCTGACTCTCTGTAGGGGTGTGTCCATGACAGCGTTCCTGTTATTTCTCTATTTCCTTTGTGAAGGACATAAGGTTTCTAGATGGCATGTTATTAATATATTTTTAAATTACATTTTTGGGGAATTTATTGTTCAAGTTCTCTAACTTGTAGTACATTTCTGAATTCTATGGGTTCCTTTATTTAGGCTTTATATATGAATGCATGTTTTGTGGGCTTATTGCCTTAACCATTCACTTGTTTTGTTAAATCTCTAGTGATACTAAAGCACTGAAGGTGCTTTGGGTTGGGCCAGCACCGAACTGACTTTGGCATACTGGAAGTATAAAATCTGTTTCCTTTCTGACTGGGTTTTTTTTTTTTTTTTTTTTTTTTTTTTTTTTTTTTTTTTTTGGGAACTTGATAGATGTGAAAACCATTTAACAGTTGGGGTTTTTTTACTTTCCTGTTAAACTAAGCTACTGAGGAAATCTTCCTACTGCTACATGCTGCAATATGTCAGAAACACCGTTATGTTATAGTTGCATCATTATCTAAAGGAAAAATTGAGTGTGGGTTTGAAGTCGACAAGTGATGAAAGTAGCCCTGAGGTTGTCAATTAGAAAGCTAAGGCCTGGAACTGATAAGTTAATGGCCAGTCCCCTTCACACTCCCTGGCTTTGCTGCCTGCTCCCGTCTCACCCTGCAGCAGCTTTACTGCTTGGAACAGAAATAAAAGGCTCCCATTACTTTGTGTCCCAAAATTTATCTAACTGATCTGATTCACTTAAAGTCTTGGCTGACTTGTGTTCTTAGTATGGACAGGTAGATAAGTAAGGAGAAATGAGATGCAGCAGATAGAAAATACAAACTCAAAATCATCCCTCTCTGGTTTTTTATTTTTAATTAGTTTATTTTTCTTTAAATGTTGAACTGTTAACATGGTTTTTCAGACCATCCTCTTGCAGTACACACAGCAAATTTAGCAACAGTGCATAATTTTAACTTCTACCGTATGTTTGTTTGCAGGTTTTAAAACCTGAAACTTAATGGCAGCCAGTTGGAACCCATGTGTGCCTGCTAAAGTGTGTTGCATGAGGGCAACATGTGTGGCTTTTTGTGAAGGGAAATACTGGTTACCACAGTTTATGATATAATGTAATATAATACAAACTGTTTCTATTTTGCTTGGGCAGGAGGGAGCTAATGTGTTTCCATTTCTCCTGGGGAACACTCTCTGGGCTTAGATAAATAGATAAATCATGTTGAACAACAAACAGGACTTAGTCAGATTTTAATGATTCTTGGGGTGCTGTGTGGTGAGAACAACAGTTAACTTTATGAAAATAATAGTATTAGAGGTAGATATAATTCAAACAGGGATTGTGCAAAACAAAAATGGAATTCATCTTCAGTTTTTGAAACTTCATGTACAGTGTAAGTTTTTAAGGCTTGTAAAAGTTTGCAGCCTGAGGTTTTTCTGTTACTGGCACTACTTCAGTGGCAATGGAGAACCAAGATTTTTTCCACATAGCCCTCTCTCAACCTAGAGCAGATAAGTAATAATCATGAGTTTGAGAAGGCAGTTTAATTTGTAAGGACATTCAAGTTTTCGACCTTTCTACTAGTTTCACTGTAACCAGCAAACATCTGTTGAGTAATAAAAGAATTGTAGTTGCTACTTATGTGCCACAATCCAATGAAACGGTGCTCTGAGCAGGACTGCTGCTCTGGAGTCCATCTCTCCTCCAGCCAGATTTCAAACCATGGAGTAAATCTTTTTTTAGTTTAATTCCTGGGAAAAGAGACGTGACATTGTGTTAAACAACTCAGCATGGGATGGTGTTTTCTCCTGATGTGGCAGCTCTGCCCGAGACCCACAGGGTTGAGGTTTTCAGTGCTTCCCCACAGAAGCAGTGCAGAAGAGGTAGTACGTGATTTTCCAAAGGCACATATTCCTTCTGTGCCCTACTTTAACTTACTCCTTGAGAGACATGTTTCACAGTACCCATAAATATTGAAAATATGCAATGACATTTTTAATTAGAGGCTTTGTTTTCTTACACACTATGACGTTGGTGTTTCTAGAGCTACAGGATAACCTCTTGTGGTGGCCTGCTGCAAGAGAGGTTATCTCAAGATGATGAGTACTGTATCTAGTTTAGCCTGGTTCAGGTATCGCATCTACCAGAAAGTGTAATTCTGCAGTTTCCTCCTAAGATGATCCTTCCCTTGGATTGCAGTTTTGTCTTTGCAGGAATCTCTAGGTTTTTTTGAATGATGTTCTGAAAGTTAGTGGTGTTGGGTAAGAGAAGCTCCTGTCTTTCTGCATTTTTCTTCTCTTACTCTCTTTCATACAATTTCACTCACCCGTCAGCCCAGCAGGGCTGTTGTGCAAGGTACATCCACATGCTGTAAGGAAGCCTGTCAGCCAAATTTTGGTGGAGCCAGTAAACTGTTCTACAAAAGGCAGACTGATGCCAAAAATCATCCATCTCTCTCAGTGGGTTGGGCTCTGCTCCTCTGGGATTTTTTCCCCTGCCCTTTTGTTTTTACTATTGGTTAAGTGTGTTTTCTCATGCATGACACTCTTTCAGCTTGAGAGTCCCTCTCTTGCTATGTTTCTTTACTCTTGTCATGCTTTAAGCACATCCATATCTTTCAGTGTGGATGGTTTGATATGTGTGCTGTTTGCTCACCAGTTTACACCAGTTGCTCCCACAGCACATGAAGCACAGCGTGCTGAACAATGCCCATCTTAGGGTAAAGGCTGTGGTGCCCTACAGAGAGGGTACAGATCGAACTTGTCTTTGTCCCCCTTTCTCTACCCAAGGAGGAAGAGACTTATTTTAGGAGGAAAAGTTTCTTTTTTGTCTGCAATGCTGAATCCACATAAACTCTTTGACTCTTTAGAAGTTTGGCTGTGTTGGATCCCGTCTGTCTGACGGTAGGGAAGCCTGGCCTCAGAGCTTTTGATGCTATAAACTTTAATCAAAGGGGCTCCTTTACCTTCTCTCCCAAACAGAACCTGAGCAGTGCTTCCTTCCCTTTTGAGTGCTCTCAAGCCCTATTTCACATTCATCTGGCCAGATGAACGTAGGAAAGAAATGAATATGACTTACCAAAAAGTGGTGTGGCATTTCTTAACATTTCTTTTCATTCCAGTAGAGTACCTTAAAATAGGGAAAATCTTGCCTAGAATCAGTAATTTGGAATGAATAGAACCATGTCTTATACAAAACAAATCTAAAAAAAAAAAAAAAAAAAAAAAAAAAAAAAAAAAAAAAAAAAAAAAAAAAAAAAGAAAGGAAAACACAGCAACACAGTGTTTGCACAAGGACACATTCAGGGTGTGAAAGTTGACTTGGCATTACCAGATTTGTAATTTCTAAGACAAAATTGAAGTGCACTGTGGTCTTTAGGCAGTCACAATGGATTTCCTTTGAGTATATATGAAATGATACAAAGCTCAGTTAAGTCAACCTCATCTTTAATGTCAGTATCATCATCTAAGACACATGCCATTGGCAGGATGTCTTCCCACAGAAACTCAGCACTGGTGTTCCTGAACAAGATAAACCAGAAATGAATATGCTCTCAAAGGGCTGCATTTCTTTGGGCATTTTTGCCTTGGGTATTTTTTATCAGCTTCTTTCACCACTTTTGCCTGGTATATTAACCTGAAAATGCAACCAACAAATGGCAGAATCTAAGAAACAAAAATACAGATGATTAAAACATCATAGTTTACATTTGTTATTGTAATCTATGACTATATAAAATTACATTGATTATGCAATGGTAATCGCAAAATTAAAAGGTTTTGAACCTAAGCATAAACTTGCTGGGGCAAACCAGCAACGGTTTCTGGTATTGTAGACTGCAAATATGTTGGGAGGCCTTGGCTTCAGAGACAGGATTATATACCCCTGCCAGATTGATGTGTTGCAATGCCTGCAGTGTGGAGAGTGGCGCCTGCAGTATGTCTTCACAACTATGAAGGGAATTAGTTTAGGAAAGAAAGACATTGAAAATTTTTAACACTTTAGACACTGCCAGATTCTTTTTCAGACCACTTTCAGCCTGTTTACAACTGATAAAAATTATGTTGGCATCTTTGTATAAAATACATGAGATGTAGGTCTTGCTGCTTTCTGCCACCAGTAATGGTAATGCTGGCATATTCCTCCATTAAAAGAAAAAATTCTGGAACTGAATGATAAGCAGAGAGCTGAAGTCAATGAGATGGCAACAACTTTGTGATCAAGAAATAGATAAGAAAAACAGTTTTCAAAATTATGCTGAATGTATTTATTCTTTAAAATATGCCTATTAAAATTATAGCAAATGCTAAATTTACTGTAATCTGTTTAAATAATAATCCCCCAACCAAAATAGAAACAGTGCTTCCAGGTTGTGAATTGAACCATTCAGCTGATGAAAGTCAAAGTCTAAACTCTGGAAATCCAAAGTGTTTGAAGTATTGTGTTGGCTTTTGAGATCAGTAGCCTCTTCTGCAAGTACCAAGAGAATATTTTCTTCAATATATTCAATTAGCTCAGTTAAATGACTAATTTATTCAAACTTGACCAATTGAGAGTTGAAAGAAGCAGAAAAGCTTGTTCTTCTCTACCAATCTGTGAATAAAAGCTAATTATGAGAGGATTAGATTTGCTAATACTACAATATTGGAGGATATTAAGACCAAATACTAGATTGGTGCTAATTCTAGCTAATACCAAGTTATTTTAATAGATCAATTTTTAAATCTAATCACATTTTTTTACAAGTCTAGCCTCTCTCAGATAGTGCTATGCAAGCAATAAACTGTCTCATTATGTTTTAAATTGCATTCCAGTTTTCATCCAAAGAAACATAAATCCTAAGTAAACACAAAGAGATCAACTAGTAAATAAGAATTGTGCCATACATGATTTTCTAATAAAAACAGTAAAATTAATCTGAAAAAATGTATAATGAGGTATAGAAAAGTTTAAATATATATCAGCAGAGCTACTCTGTCCTTCTGGCTAGCAATAAGAAGTGCCAAATTTAGTGTAAAAGCTATATTTAGTTACAAAGCAACATACTTTAGTGGTTACAAACTGAGAATTAACCTTTCTCCAAGAAAATAACTAAAACCTTTACATGAGAAAACATGCTTCAAATTAATTATCTTACTCAAGGTTTCCCATTTGGTACTTTAGTTTATTTTTAAGAAAAGTGACTTGAAAGATTTAATCCTGCTGAAAGTCATTGATAAGTGAAGTACCTACAAGCAACCATAAATATCACTGCAAACTTGACATGAGGATTCAGAAATTCAGCCAAGAAAGCGATGTCAAGAAAATGTGAGGATACAATTTTTCAATCCTGTCCATAAACATTTGGTATACGGGACACCCCACAATGAAATTTAATTACCTCTTCTGCTGGTAGGATCACGAGAAAAAACCTTGCTTCAGGCACCAGCAGAATGAGGTGTGGAGCACACGATGGAGTGTCTCGGTCATCACGCCTTTGCGGCAGAGACACTGCTGAGTCCTGCTGCCTTTGGTCCATGGTGTCCCAAACACTGGGACAGAGCCATCGTGGTTCCTCTCATCTACTGGTCACATTGGAAGATGTTCCTGTAAATGCCAATTCATAATCTGTCATCAAATGGCTTTGAAAAACCACTGCTTTCAGTTGCTGTTTAAGAATCATTTCAGCAATTTCCCATAAACGGAGTCCCCAGGTGGTGTTGAGTTTCTGAGAGGTGGTCCTTCTCCAGCAAGTTATATGACAGAGTGACTTTTTCTCACCTCTTAGTCAAGGTGAATGACTGGAGCAAGAGAGACCAGTGCTTGGTGCAGTGGCGACAGGCCAAGAAGCAATCTCAGGGTGCTGCAGCACCCCATTTGTACACCTGCTGCTGTATGCCTGGGTAGCTTCTTTATGTTTTAAGCTCTCATCAACATGGGTTCCTCATCTCCAGAGGAACAGATCCATAAGACAGCTGTGTAACTTAGCAGTAGCACACTAGTAAGTAGAAAAGGAATTTATATTTTAAAGGACTGGACATTTTGCTGGATAGAATGGCCTGTTTCCCTCAGCTCCCCATTTTCCCCCAGGTTATTTCCCAAGGTAGCCCTGTATGTGTCCTGAACCTCCAGGAGCCTCCTGCTGATCACTTCTGTTGCTGACATGCCTGGGAGAGGATTTTTCTTAACTGGCCACCCAGCCTGGTGCTCACTACTGGAGGCACAGCAATGCAGCAATGGGTGTTTAAGGGATGAAAAGCCCAGATGAGTGTGTTTACATCCCCAAAACTATTAAGATGAACAGGCTACGGGTTCATCCTAGCCTCTGTTCTTCTCTGCAGCCTCCCTTGCTGGGCTCTGGGATCCACAGCCCTGCTTGGGCATTCACCATGACAGCAACGAGGCTTTACATCTTTATTGAACTGTAACCGCCAGTGGAAAGGGCGCTGAGATAAAGGCTGTGTGTTACCTGCCCTGGGTGTCTGCCCAGGCTCCAGATTTATAAATATGCTATTTCTTTGCAGCCCCTTTCAAGTGAAAATCCAGATTTTGCCATCCCTCCCTCAAATACATCCACTGTGAAGTTTAGCACAGTATTTAAGTTTCTCTGGGCTGATTTTCAGGACAACTTGGACCTTGATTTTTTTTTCTTGTGATGTTTCTAAAACTGGCAGAAGAAGAACTTTTTTTAAGCCTGCATATGCTGCAATGAGTATTTAAAAATAAAGATTTTTTTAAAAAATCTGTAAGCATGTTTAATGCTTGTATAAGGTGCCAGATTTTAATTACAGTTGGCATTTATAAGTGTGGTGCTGGCAATGGCAACCATATTGCTGAAAAAAGGCATAAATTTTGACACTGGCAATATGGGAACCCAGCATATGAGACAGTAAACCTCATTGCTTCCTGTTTTAATATGCTGCTTTAAGGGAAGGACTTTTAATGGTTAATATTTAACTAGAACATTTAGGGTTTGATATAAAGTTGTTCTAATTTCAAACTATTTAGTAATTTAGGTCCTATCAAAGATCAGCTTAGGTAATAACTTTCTATTAAATAGCCTTTAAATAAGCATGCTTAAAGTAGGGAAAATAAGATGCTTCATTACAAGAAATGAGGTTGGCATCTACCAGGTTTTCCATTAAGTTCCAGGTCACAGACAAATAAAGGAAGTATGTTAGAAAAAAAAAAGCCTTCTTAAAAATAATTAGGGAGATGTCTGTTTTGTTCACCAGATGGAAAATCAGTAGTTGTGGGTGGTCTGTGCTGGATGGGGCATCTCACAATTGGCAGAACTATGCCTTTAACTTTTAAAGTCCTGGGACAAAATGTGAAAGTAATTGACTGTGCCGAATGCTCTCTCTCTGGATACCTAGCATGCTTTTAAAACCAAGATTTGGTGAGTTTCTGACTTTTTTTTCCCTACGAATGCTCAAGCTGTTGTGTCTAGTATTAGGCCAATTGGGTGTATTTTTGGTAGCTGTTTAGTGGGGCTGCTGTCTTTTGCGTTTATGCCTGTGTGTGCCTGGATCTGCCTGCACACAACTGAAACGCCACAGCTTTACACCTAATTTTCCATTAACACAAGATTTTCATAATATTGTCAGTGTTTGCTGTGTTCAGGATATACATAGCTGTTAGTTAACATTATTTGTTTCCTTCCTCTAGTTCATTCCATTTTAAGGAATTTAAATCTATCCACTTGCCAACATACTAAAGAAAACAAAATTGCAATCTCATTCTCACAAACAAGAAGAAAATTCCTGGTTTAAAATAATTCAGGCATTTGCAAAAGTATTAAAAATCCATAGTATTCTTTTTTTTTTTTAAATGTGAATAAATAAATCCGAATGTGCATGTGTGGATAGTATGTGTAAGATATGCATATTAATTAAGGTCATTTATGAGTGTATTAGAATCTTCTTGGTGCAGTTTGTAATTTTGCTTGCTGTTTTAGAGCTCATACTTTATAATTTCAGATTAATTTGAGAAAACAGTATTTTGAATGTGGAAGATGGGTTAGAAAATCCTTGTATTCACATTAGGAATAACAGATTTTATTATCTGCACTGCCATAAGAATGTAATCTGTTCAGAGGTGACCTCTCGAAGAATGAGACAGAACCCATTTATATCACAGGAGGCAATTGCTTTATATTTACCTTACTTTACAGACAATTCTTTTGCAGTTATCTATATGAATGGCCACAGGGAATTGTATGTGTGTGTTATATCTATATTGTAGCTTGTGTTAAACCGATCCCCACACTTATTATGTAGAAGCATTCTTGAAGATAAGTGAGGCACTCAACTTAGTGCCTTCTTTGTAAAATCCCTTTTGCTATGCATGACATGTACTCTGTATTTTTTTCCTTGCAGTAAATTATAAAGCTTTTTTCTTTCCATGAATCTCCTTCCAAGAAAACACATACAGCCTAATAACACTCGCCTTGAGGACCGTGCATTGCCTCCACTACAAAGACGTGTTTTCATTGAAGAGATAATTATAATATGGTTTAATGTTCTTGTCAACCCTGAAACACTGTCCCTAAAGAGTGCTATTCTGGTGGATGTCTTTTTGAAGAGAGCTGAATGTGGCTAAGAGAACATACACATAGCCACACACTTTTCTGATAAACCAGGACACATTTTTAATGCAATAAAAGCTCTCTGAAAAGAATTACATGTTTTCTAAGATATAATTCAGAACTGCACCCACCACCAGATTCCACTGCTAAAAATACAGAACATTTTTGTGAATTTATTTTACTTTCTTATCTCCCCATCCCCCATAATATTTATACATTTTAAATCCATTATGAGAACATAAACTCACAATAATAATTAAAATGCTTTTAATGTGCTTTGAGGCACAGACTTCAGATGAGTAAAAATGCCCAAACTGGAACACAAATGGTTCTTCCCAGGCAACAAACACACTTGGCTGTTAATATGCTGTAATTTTCTGCTTTACTTAGTAAAAACAGCAATTACTTATTTGTTCCATATCCCCCCCCAGCACAGATGCTCCTCAGTCTGTCCATGTTCCGAGCACCAACGGGCTGCGTGCGCAGGGCCACGCGTGCCTGCGCCCAGCGCGACGCGGGGCAGGTTTGCTCCCCACATGCTGCACTGCTGGCAGCATTATTTATTTGCCACGGATACTGCTTTGCCACCAGCCCAAGACAATGGTGTGCTGGAAGCGGCTGGGGCTTGGAAGGCCTTGCTTTGAGCTGTCTCCCCTGCTGAAGGCAAACGTTTCCAGGTGCTTTGCCAAGCTGACCTTGCGAAAAGCTGGACAGTCACACCAGTTAAGGCTGAAGTCCAGTTGAAGAAATCTTTAACATAGTTTTTGCTGTCTTGTCTTTTGTGGTTGTCTGATGCTTGGGAACGGTGTCTGGTGCTGCTAAAAGCGACGTGGTCTAAGGCAAAAAGGAGGAATGGAATCACAGGGTGGCTGAAGGCAATGCACAATTCCCCTTGGCTTCAGGCTGTCTGGGATTTCCCCCTTGGGTTTCAAAGACCAGTTAAAGGCTGACACACCACAAAAAGTACATATGACCAAAAAAAACCCCAAAAAGCTAAGGGCAACACAATTCCCTCACTCCTCACACTGTTAGTGTAGACCAGAAATTGCGTGGCTCAGCACAATGCAACCTGCCGCTGAATCAGGTGCCTGGGACCTTGAATTTAATACCTAATTATTTTTAAAAGCTACTGTAAAATGAGGAATATGAGGGAATATGTTAATTAATTGAAAGGCATTCTAGTAGATATTTAATTAGCATAATTCTGGAAAGGTAGTACAAAAGAAATACAATCCTTGGCAAAAGTGTATCATTTGAATCTTCATTGCAGTTATCCCATCGTAAGCAATCAATTTGCTTGCTCTGAAGCCAATGGGATTTTTTTTTTCCTTTGAGGAGAAATTACAAAGTAAGGCGTTAAATTAAAATTGTAAATAATCTCTCTAGAGAAACTTTTCACTGCAAAAATTTCCTCAACAAGCAAATGTTAAAACGTTTATGGTGCACAGTTTAAAAATATCCTTGAGATTTTTCCCCACAGGCTTAGATGTTCAAGATAGAAAGAATAAGCAAGTGTTTCTAGCAGATTTAACATTTTACCATCACAAGTATGGGGTTTTTTTTCTTTTTTTTTTTTTTTGATGGAAGAAAAAAAGAGCCAAAAATTACAAAACCTTAGTTAGTGAATGCAGATGCAAAGGGGCGCAAAAATGAAAAATGCCATTTTCCCATTGCCTCTTCTTTTCATAGCCTTGAATTTGTTACTATGCACACTGTCTTTAGAGTTTGTTTCTTTTCACAAGATATACTGTGTTCCCACCTAATCTTTTTTATGCAAAAGATTTATCTGAATGCTTAACATTTTGTTAAGTCTTGGGTTTGGGGTTGTTTGGTTTTGTCTTTTTTCCTAAACCATCCCTTTTGTTTTTTGAACAAAAAACTCATTGTGGGATTAAATATCTGACAGAAACATAGAGAACTTTGCCAATAGGCGAATATACATTTGTATGGTAATTGTATTTCCTCTTTTTTTTTTTCCAGGCTACATATTCAATGTATTTTAAATTTTGTTTTGTTCTTGTTTTGGCTATGATGATGTCACATATAAACCCACTGTCACATTAGATCCTACTGCAGTCACAGCTAGGGCTTGGTGATTTCTGTCCAACAGATAAGTATTTTTGTTGCTGGGTGTCCTCACAAATTTCTCTTTCTGAGAAATGGAGGATACTTCCCTGCAGCCTGTTTTGTGCAGTCCTCCCCTTGCTATCCAGAAGCACTCATGCCAAGGCAATGGCATGCCTGCTCTGCTCCTTAATATTCCACTCACCTTTTCCATGGACCCTTGCAGATAAGGAATCGTTAAGCTCTAAATCCTCTCAGTGTTTTATTTAAAGTAATCTTGATTTCCAGCACTTAATATTTGGGAAGGCACTTAACTTCCAGTTCACATCCAAATGTTGATATGGAGAAAACAACTGCATGGAAGGCTGCATTGTTGAATGCTGATGACCAAATCTGGTTTAAGCATGTAAATACTCTCTCTGACCGCATTTCCTCTGGAAATTCCCATTGGTTGCATACTGTTGTTGTGAAATGTAAGCTGATTCACTGATAATTTCTTGCCTTTTAAAAGACGAACAAAATTTTGCCGAAGTTCTCTTTTGGTATTGTTAACATTCTTTTCTTTTATGATTCTGCCATTTTCAGCCTTTATCTGCCTGCACACAGCATTCTTAGAAGTGTTCTTTTATAAGGGGAGCTGGCAAAGTCTTGCAGCAGCTCAAAACAGCTTCATTAAGGTTGGAGAGTAAAATATTCAGAAGTTAGGAAATGTCAAAATTAAGATAGCTAGTGGAGTTAAGTTCAGCCCCGTTATATATTTGCTTGATAGCACAGTCTTTTAAGATCACATATAGCTTTTTCCACAGGACCCCTGCCTCAGCTAGTGAACAAGATGGACGATGCTGAGTTAATGAGCAGTTATTCAATATTTTGTTTTCTCCTAATTTTTCAATGTGTAGCCCTAGGCCTTATTTACTGCACACTATTGAAACCCTGCTGTGAAGACAGAATTGGTAATTTCCTTATGAGCTTTTCTATGGCACTTATTGCTATAAATATCTGAATGCTTAACAAACATTAATTAATTTATCTTCAGAAAACCCTCAAGATAAAAAGGGCTGATTTTAGTTCTGTTGTACAAATACGAAGCGAAGGCATACGGAGATGAGAGTCATGAGTGTCCCATAAATTTGGGTGCTTTGTTGTCAGCTTACAATTAAGGAAGTAGAGATCTCTCTTCACCTGCACTATTTTACTTTTGAACATCCAAATAATTTTAATTCTGTGCCAAGTAGAAACTTCTAAAGAGACTCACAAATCATCATGGCAGTTTACTTCACTACACTTGAGAAGAGGTGGAAATACTTACCTTCTAAGTGACCAAGGAATCACCTAAATCTAGACAAGGGGAAGTACAGCAGAATACCATTCCTTAAATCACAGCCTTTTCATGGATTTAGTATCCTTACTGTGACTTTCAGGAAAGTTGTTTCTTCTACTCAGGATCAGAGCTCTTAGCCCTTTATGTTAGAGTCACTTATCTAAACTCCTGCATCCAAAAGCAATTTGGAATTTGACTTATTTAGGTAAGACCCTTCCAGAAGAGAACAGAAACAAAAACGTTGACAGGAATGTCCTCTTACTTTAGAAGCTGCTTAGTGATAAGGAGCAATGGCATGAGTTCATTCTTATTTTTGAGGTTATTCAAGCATGTATTTTCAAAACACTGCTTTAACCAGTAATGCGTTTAAACCATGAATGAATAGGTAGAGGGATTCACTTGTTATGGGGCAGACCCAGTTTCCATCCTTGCTCCAATTAGTTATCAAAGTAATTGGCATTAACCAAGTATTGGCTACAGTAAAAAAGTAGCTTTTGGTTGAGTCTCATAAACTGTCCTCAAAGGCCATGTGGATCGTCCCCCTCAGATGCAGTGAATATGTAACTGTGTAGCAGCGAGCAGCGCTTCTGCAGTGTGTCCACCAGGAAGGGCAAGACCTTAAAAAACCTTAAAATGAACACACAAACAAACAAATAAAAACCTCTCACTTTCCTACAGACAATAATCGTCCTTATCAGTCATGATTAAGGCCTGTCCTGTAGAACATCTCTGCAGGAATATATTAAAGAGGGTTTCATAAACTGTGTGCCCTGAGGGCTGAGTTTGGATTACACAGAAAAATCAAATTGGCAATTTCCTAAGTTTCTGTTAGTTTACCTCACAGTCTTTGCAGAAGTATTTTAGTGGGTTTCTTGCAGATTGCTAAGAGGAGATTTTAGCCTGAAATGATACTGGACCCCACATGGTTTGTCAGCATGGCTTCCGAGCTGGAGAGCACCAAGCTAAAGGGGCCAAATGTGCAGGTAGTGCTGCAGTATCTCACTGACCAATATACATATGGTATCAAGATAATGGGCACTGATACACTGTTGGTGTCCTCTGCACAGGCGTTTTGTCTCCTCAGAGTGGTCTGGGGTCACTGGGCCACAGGCCCCTGCCACTTCTGTCCCCAGATCATGGTCCGTACCCGGCGCTGTCCGTGGGTGGGAGGTTGCCATGCTGCTTCTTCAGCACAGAGCCAGGGCAGGCAGACAGGCCTGACCTTGTCCTCCTAAGAGCCAGGGCAGGCAGGCCTTGTCCTCCTAAGAGCAGGGCACAGAAAACAGGGCTGCAGGGAGTGGAAGGAAACAGGGATTGCAGTGTGTTTAGGGCCCCTTTCTGCTGCAGCTTTTCATCTCAATGTCTGAGCCCCCATTATGAGCAGATCACAGGAGCCGCCGCCTTCTGGAGTCCCATTTACTGTCTAACAACTGAATTATAGTTGGTGGAGTATGACACTTCTGGATTTTTCCTATGGGGGGAATCTGCAACTAAAGATGCCCAAGTGCAGCAGGGCCGTTGCAGGTGATGTGATGCTTTCTGCTGCAGAAGAACCTCACTCCCTGAAATTACCTGTTACCATTGTAAAGTTCTCAGAACTTTAGCCCAAAGTGAACATGTAGCCCTGGCATTTCCTTTCCCTGCTGGTAGGAGATACCATGCAACTGAAACTGAGAACTATATGGCAACTTAGGCCACAATATGATCCCACTGTAGATAGTCCATTTCCATGGGGGAAGCTGAATGTGGAGAATGATGTTGCTGTGCTAAAGGAAAAACAAAACTTTCTGCAGACTTCATGGGGAAAAAAAGGCTATTTTTCTGGTCTGCTTAGGTTGCAAATTCCAGAACTTTAGAAGAATGAATTAAAGCTGTAGGCAATGATGCCCCTCTCCAGTGCTCAGGTGCAGAGCTCACTAGATGTGGAGGTTTGAGGGGTTTTGATAATAAAAAGACCAACGTTGCTGATGCAGACCCCCTGCTATGGGAACACCAGAGTGTTGGACTAACAAATTAGCACACAAGAAGTCTGCAATTGTAGAAAAACTCGGGTGTCATGATTGTAACAATTGTTTACATCTTTCTTCAGCAAAAAGGCTGTTTAATCATGTTGAATTACAACCTTGTGTTCAGATAGTGGGCTCTCACATTACTGTCTTTGTGAAGATGAGCTGTCACTTCTCTGATCTAGGTTGCTCTCACAACAAAGAGGCACTAAGGCTTTCTGTTTGAATTAGAAGAAACAGAGGAATTTCATTTGGTGCTAGGCTGTGCAACAGTTTCCCTAAAGTTGAGCCTTTACTAATTGGTATTGAAATGAAAATGAATCTGTGTGAGAGAAGGGAATTCACAGTTCAAAATTAATTATTGCAGAGAAAGCAAGCAAAACTGTGCTTGGGCCGTGCAAAAGCATGGCCTAGAAGTAAAATGCTCAGCTCGAGCTTGTTAACTGGGAACTGATGTCCTGGAACAGCAGCTGGCAGCCAGGTCATATCCGTGCACTTTGGAGCCAGCCATGCTAGTTGAGAGCGGCACTGCTCCCCTTCTCACTGCCGCTCCAGGAGAGGCGATGGCTCCCGTATGTCTGCCTGGGAGAAGTTCAATACCCGCTAATGGGGCTCACAGGGCCACTGGGGCCGTCCCTTCCCACCGGCGCGGCTCTGGAGGCAATCGCATCCGGCCCTGGGTGATCCCCAGCACTCCAGGTTGATGCCATCCCAGGTTAGGTTCAGAAGAGGATGTCTGCCTGCAGCCTTCAATCACTGAAAGCAGTAGGTGTCCTGCTGGTATACATTTTATGGCCTCTGCTTAGCACAGAGCTCCCTGGAAAGCATTTCCTGTTCTTCTTCTCCCTCTCTCTAGCTGAACTGCAGAGGCTTTCCTCCCACATGGGTACTCAGTCAATGGAAATACATATCTCATAATAATAAAAGTGTTTGTTTTTCACATGTCTCCATGAAGAGCAAATTCATCCTCTGACTGATTGGCTAATCTCTACTAAGCTCCTGTTTAGATAACATTCAAACTGACTGATAAATGTAAGGCAAAGTACCCAGAAAAGTGTATTTTTGGAAAAGTGTATTTTTTTTCTCTTAATATTTCTGTTGCTTAAAGAAAAATGATTTGGTTTCTTTCCTTTCGTTTTTCTTTCTTTCTTTCTTTCTTTGCTTTCTCTCTCTCCCCTTTTTTTCTTATTTTCCTATTTCCTTTTTTATATTAGTTGCCCTTTTGAACATAGAGGGCCAGTGAAACAAAAACAATAGATCCAGCTATGCCTATATTTCTTTTTCTCCCAATTTTGACAGGAATAGCAAAATGTGTATAGTGGGTTTGGGGTTTTTTTTGTTTTGTTTTGTTTCTTTAATTCTTTCTTAATTAAAAGAAAATCAACCCACCCTAATGAGTAATGGCTTTAGAATACTCCTGGAGGTTGTCCATAAGCAGCAATAAGACAGTGATGGGATTCTGTAGCAGCAGTTCATAGGCTGTACCCTTCTGATTGGCAAAGAGGTCATGGGGAAACACAATGCTGAAGTCATACCCCCTGTGAAATGTGGAATTACTGCTCCCCCAACACTGGCTGCTACTGGAAGAGGCAAAACCAACTACAACTGGAGGTGTACAGTAAGAAATGATCATGCCTTTTGCAATATCTTTTCTGAAAGACTTGTAAGATTTGGTTTATGTTAGCAAATGGCAATACATGCTCGGTTTTACAAAAATATTTTTTTAAAGGACTTAGAAAAACTTGAAAATCTGGTGACAAAAATATAGGTGTCCATCTGATTCTTTGGCAAATGCTCATTTTCGCTCTTTTTCTGCTCTGGAACCCTGGCATTGTCTTTGTCCTGCATATTTAGAGGGACTTAGGCAGAAAAAAACAAGAAGGGCTGAACTTCACAAAAGCTGTACTTGGCAATTATCTTTGCCAGTGCTAAAGTCTATTAACTGTTGATTTTTTTTTCTCCAATAAAAAGTAGAAATTAAATCCTACTGTGCCCATTGGAGATGTTTTTCAAAGGAAGAGTTACTGATGAGCTATTCTTCCATGATTGTGCTGGTTTCTCCAAATAACAACATTGCCGTGTGTTTTTCTCAAAGTGAGTAATTTGCATAGCACGCTTTTGGGGGTTTCTGCTGCTGCCAAAGCTAATTTAATACTCATTAAAGTACTGAGCAAGTCTAATCCAAAGCCTTATGTGCCTTCAATGCAGGCCCATAAAATGTGCAGATTTGCACTTGCTGGGCTGCTCCAGGGAAGGCATGCTGTGGGAGGAGGGGGTTGGTGTGCATCCCGCTATCACAGAGCTGCCACTGCACAAGGGGGAGTTCGGACAAGATTCCCGTCACCGGGGGCAGGGGCATCTATCCTCTGCTGGCAGTCCTAACTGCTGAAGCTGCAAATGGCACTAGGGTCCAGCTCTGATGATGATGATCCCATCCCAGCAGGCTGCCCAAGCCCTGTCACCAGGAGGGACAGCTGGTGTGGTCCCATGGTTGCCCTATGCCTTGTGCCCTGAGAGGTGCTGGGCTGTGCCCCCCATCAGCCCTGCTTTTCAGGAGTGGAGCCCAACACCAGCTCTCCCCTGACATTTCCAGGAGTCTCTGCAACGGGTGAAATCATGGCACAGCCTTCGCTTTACGTGGGGCCAAGGATGTACCCAGCTTGCTGTAAGTGCCGAGTAACGCAGCTGCCCGCGCCGCACACCGGGGCTCAGGCCATCCTCCGCCCGCACCGCACACCGGGGCTCAGGCCATCCTCCGCCCGCACCGCACACCGGGGCTCAGGCCATCCTCCGCCCGCACCGCACACCGGGGCTCAGGCCATCCTCCGCCCGCACCGCACACCGGGGCTCAGGCCATCCTCCGCCCGCACCGCACACCGGGGCTCAGGCCATCCTCCGCCCGCACCGCACACCGGGGCTCAGGCCATCCTCCGCCCGCACCGCACACCGGGGCTCAGGCCATCCTCCGCCCGCACCGCACACCGGGGCTCAGGCCATCCTCCGCCCGCACCGCACACCGGGGCTCAGGCCATCCTCCGCCCGCACCGCACACCGGGGCTCAGGCCATCCTCCGCCCGCACCNGCGGGGAGGCGCCGCTAGATGGCAGTGCCGGCCCGGCGGAGCTCTGCCGGCCCGGGGCCTGTGTGTGGGGCCGGAGCCTGTGCCGGCCCTCAGCGCTGCTCTCTGCGCACAGCTGCCGCCAGCACTCCACTCTTTATTTATTTGTTAATA
>VWZU01000206.1:129382-162933 GCA_013397095.1 Sterrhoptilus dennistouni | reverse complement strand
GGCGGGGGTCACCCCACAGCGGGCCGGGACCGTCCCGCCCCGCGGCCTGCCCGAAAACAGGCGTTTACACGTGCGCTCGTCGCCGTTTAAAAGCGTCGGGTGGTTTGGGTTTTTGGGTTTGGTTTGGTTTTTTACCGAGGGGGTTGTCGAGTTTTTTTTTCCCGCGTGGGGAGTATTTCCCTCCCTGCTCCTGAGCGAGGCGGGCGCTCCGAGCTGTGCTGCCGAAGCGGCTGCTCGGGAAGGGCGCGATTCCCGGCACGCTGTTCTAGCGACTATGGAAATGCCACCGCTAACAGCGAAAAGGGGAAATTTTCCACTTTCCAGGCGCAGGTGTTCAGGTGTCCGCTCGCCATCGGCAGCGAAGACAAGAAATATTTACATCTTGCTAAAGAGCGTCAGTGCACATGAGCAAGAACTCCCTGTCTGGCTTGGACCAGCCAGTGGGATAAATGGATCTTTGCTCTTTTGCAAAATACACGCGCTAACCGTTTTTATCCCTTGAAGTTTCTTGCATATCTCACCGGCACATTTTTTTCCCAGTCTGTGATTGTTTTCCTAGAACATTACTATTTCTCCCACTTCTTTTCCTCATTAAAAAACCCAAACCAGCCAAAAACCCCAAAGAAATCCAAAACAAAAATTAAAAAACCAAACAAAACCAAACAACTCTACTAAAAAAATAAAACACAAAAAAACCAAAAAAAACCAAAAAAAACCAAAAAAAACCAAAAAAAACCAAAAAAAACCAAAAAAAACCAAAAAAAACCAAAAAAAACCAAAAAAAAAAAAAAATTCTCTAAAACATCTCCCAATGTTATGGGCTATTCACGTTTTGCAATGTATTCCCAGTAATTTGCAACTTTTGAAAGCCGGGCATTGTTCATCTCAATTTATTGAAATGCACAGATATGTTAAATAGGAAGGGAAAGAATCCCAACCCCAATGACTTCTGTTTGGCTGCATATGCAAAGAGAGGGCAGCTTGACTCTTCCCTCGGCGTTTGTTAGTCACATCCTCTTGGCCATTGTTTTGCTGTTTGTGCTGGGAATCCAATTTATTTAATGGTAAAGAGCCAGGGGTTGTTTGGTGGTTTTTTGTTTTTGTTTTTGTTTTTCTTATTCCACTCATTCCGAGCTGCTCTGAGAAAGAAAAAAGAATAATTTTAGCCATGCCAAGGAGCAGCTCTCGAAGAGAGCTCTAGTCGCTTTAGGGGAGGGATGAGGATCTCCTAAGTGACAGCATACAAAATATACAGCGTTATTGCACTTCCTTAGTAATTTTTGGTTGTATATTTAATTTCTGAATGTCTTAAAACCCATCCTGTGGATAGGTGGTGAAAACTTGGCCATTATTTCAGACGCTGGTTTGCGTGTACTTCTTTCCTTTCTGTAAGCCTTAGGAGGTGGTCCCCAGACTGCTGTAGGTTGCCTGTTTCTTGAAAATCTAAGTCCCCCAGAAAAACTGTTTATAGCAACAGGCCAGTTTCCAAAGTCAAGGGGGGAAGGAGGAGACATCGCCTTCAAATTAACATTTTTTTTCTTTAGAGATACAGAAACAAATAGGTTCCTTGTGAGAAAGGTGTGAGCTGCCTAAATTGAGCAACTGTCCCGTCTTTAAAAGCTTCCAACTCTCAAAATTATTTTATTAGAAAGGACATCGAGGAACAAATTTCTGATGTTGTTATGGCAACAGAAATAGTTGGGTGGCAATGTGGGTATCCAGAACGTCAAGATTGTAAGAAACCAGCAAAATAAGAAGCGTGTTGTATTTGGAAAAACAAATTGAACGATGGTGGCCAAGTCTTACACTTCTTTCATTCAATGTAATCCCCATTTTCTTGTGTCCAGCCATGCCGACAGTGCCTTAACGAAGGTGCCAGCAAGTCATTACAGCATTTATTGCCCTTAAATGCGACCTGAGATTTCAGCGTGGGTTTTTTTTGCCGTTGACATACTAGAAAGGATATTTCCTTATGTTTTATATTTACCCCTTCTTCAGTGCCTCCAACTTTTGTTTTGTTTTGTTTTGTTTTTCTTTCTTTTTGCTGCCTTTCTGTAGCGACACGTGCTCCAATCCCTTTTTGTCCCCGCTCTCCCAACCTCGCCTGCCGCAGGACCGCCGGCAAGCCCCCTGTAAAAGCAGCCAGACGTGCTCCCCTTAAACCTCCGCGATATTAAAATTTCACCACCGCTTTCATTTCGCTCTAGCTGAGGGAGCCCTGAAACCGCAGCCCCGCAGCCCCTCGTTTAGAAACAGTCAAAGTGTTTGGGAAGATCGAAGGTCCCTACTGTAACACGCTTCAGGGACTTTTTGTACAGCAGCCGAATGGGATGAATTTGCCAAGTTTCAAATTTCAGGGGCAGGCAAGACATTTGTAAGTCGGCGATTTTGTTATTCAGTAAAAGTTCTTTGATTTGCAGAGGTGTTTTTTTTTTCCCCCCTTTTTTTCTTTTACCTTACTTTTAATAAAAAGGAGATTGAGTGTGACATTAAGCAATTTTACAGCATTAATAGCTTTGGGCTGTAAACAAAAGCAAACGAATCCCGGTTACTTTCAGGCTCAGAAGTTTGCTGTCAGTCGGTCCTAAACTGGGGACTCGATCCTACGGGATGTTATTCAAGCAAAACACGGCTTGAAGTCTCGGAGAGTTGTGTCTGAGTAAGTACCCGGGAATAAGCCCCTCTGCCTGCTGGAAAAGAGAAGTACTGGTTATCTCCTTTTAAAGTTCTTAAAAAAAAAAAATGCGGTCTTTTAAAATGCCGTCGCAGACTTCATCCCAAAGCTTTTGATTTGCTTTCACATTGCTTTGCTAAGGCAGCGTTCCTGATGCAAAAACTGGAGAGCAAAAGAGAAATTATTAGCTTTTTGAGTAAGGCTGGGTTTTTTTCTTTTCCATCTAAAAACATCTCCCCCTCCAAATAAAACAAACCAAAAAAGCCTTTTATCGCAGCATCTGATTTTAATTTGACGTGATTTTTGTTTCAAGGTTCCTTAAAAAATTAAAGCATATACCACTCAATTATTTGAGCTTCAATTTTCAGCATTTTACAATGTAAGATTACTTGACATTATTTAATTGGACATGGGGGTGTAATACAGGAATTTCCGTTATGTGATGGATTAATTGTTTTCCTAATACTTTAAAGGCTGAGATCCAAACATTTTTCCATTCTATTGCAAAATTAACTGCAATAAATCTGTCAGACCCAATTATTCATTTAAAACATTCCACACTGATTAAATCTGCACATTTGCCTGCGTGCAAGTGCGAGCAAGGGAGAGGAGGTGTGCGCCGAGGGGGGACTCCAGGTTTATCCCCTCTCCTTCTCAAAACCGCAATGGTCTTAGAAAGGAGTCCTTTAAATTTAACCTGGAAGATGTGAATAGCTAAATAGTCTAACGAGAGGATGAAGAATACGTGGATGCCCGTCCCTGAGCCTCCCTGCCCTGTCTCCTCGCTTCCAGGTCCGGCCAGGCAGGAGCGTCACATTTGAATGTTTGACGCAGTTTGAAAAGATCCTATTTTACTTCTACTGCGGGCGGGGTTCTTGATTTTTGTTTTATTTCGGTTTGGTTTTTTCTTCAGTTTGTTGATATTTTCAAAGTCTCTAAACAAAGTCAGATGTGTTAACAGTCTTATTAACAATGTTAAAATGGAATTAACAGCTTGTGGATACCTCTGGAGTACAATAGCATGTCAGCCTACCCTGCCCCCTTATAAATCGCGTCCCGCTGTCTTTCTTTTGTTTCGTGCCCAATCAGCAAACTAAAGTTTTGTTGAGGCAGAAGGGCAGTTCAAGTGTTCCTGCTCGGGCGGAGGAGGAGCGGCGGTGGGCTTTCTGCTCGGCCCCGGCGCGGCCCCCAGTGAGCGAGAGAGCGAGCGGGGAGACGGAGCGACCCCCAAACCTGCGGCAGGGCTTTGCTGACCCGCCTGCCTCCCTGACCTCTGCCGTCCGGTTTTGTCAGTTTAAAAGGCTTTGCCGAGGTTGTAGTTTACTTTTATGGGCCTTTCAGCGCGGCTACAAAAGCTTTTGTTTATTTTAGATGTAGCGCGGTTCAGATTTCTATTAATCTTCATATAACTTCGATGGCTTTGCCTCTTCTGGAAGGGTTCGTCGCTGAAATGGTGCCGTGCCTGGTCTGAAGCAGCCAACATCGGCTGGGTAATTACAGCGAGTTTGGGGACTTTCAGAAATAATTTGCCTCTGAGAGTGAAAATTAGCACCAACACATGCTGTTGTTTAACTCGATTTCACCATCATTTGGGTTCAGCGCTAAGGAATTACTTTTGTTTTACCTTTTACTTGCTTGAGCTCTTACTTTTTTACAATAGAACTCTTCAGGACTGTCATCGATTTTAGCCTTCAGTGCAAATCAAACATTTAATAAGATCTAATTTTTTCATGTGGCTAGAATTACCTTGGGTTAATTTACATTAAAAATTATGTAAAGCAAGAGGCATTCCCCATAAGGAAAATTCTTAATTGTTTTCCTTTATAGTAATTATATTTTTACTCCTTTCCTCCAAGAATCTCCAAGTATTTACAATTCCTCCTAGAAGAGCAGAGCACTACCAGGTGGGCATGCATTTCAGGTCCTTTTACCAGCCAAAAAACTGCAAGGTGCAGACAGGTTGCAGTTCACCCAAGGACTGCAAAACATTCTCAAGCCCAAAATAAAAAATGTGACCCCTTTAGTTGGGGTAATCAGGCCCAGTGTGCCCCTTGGCCAGCTCCACAGGCTGCCCCAGCTCTGGCAGTCCCACCCCACTCGGCTCCCTGGCCCCACATCCCCGCACTGGACAGGGAGCGTGCTCGCTGGAGATGCACCTGCCCTCCACGGTACCCCAAAGCAGGCAGTCTCTGTGTCCAAAGGCTGCTCTCTGGAGCAGTAGTTTTGTCTCTGGCAGCCCCTTGTACTGTGCCCTCTCTGAAGTAATTTGGCCAAGCTGGACCATGCTCTTCCCCTGCTCTCCTTGGGCTTCCCAGTGCTGGCTCCCACTGTGTCCCTACGTGCATCCCACATACCAAGGTGCTTTGCTTTTGCTTTCCATGTGGGTAGCGAAGGGACGCTTGGTGTGCAGTGTCAGAGCTGCAGCTGGACTGCCTGGCCCTACTTTTCTCTTTCCTCTCTTGTGTGTGTTCACCCTCAAACCCCAGCCTAAATCCCTGCTTGCCCTCCCTTCCCTGCTCTTCAGTTTACACAGCTGTTCTGTAAACGGAGGAGATGATACCGAATGCAATGCAAATGGATTGCTAGCCTGTGGGCCATTTGATTCCACTCTGGTGCACACCAAGCATGGCTTGCCCACCACAACACATGAAAATGTTTACCCTTTCTGCAGATTGTGTCCTTGAGAAGGTGTGCAGTGATGAGGATTGAGTTCATTATTTTCTTAACTAACCAGTACAAAAACTCTCTCACAGGGAAACTTGTACCAGTTTTGCACATATAAACCCCTATATATGTATATAATCTTAATATGGAAAGAACCAGAATGATAAAGACTAAATTATGCAGAAATAAAATGTGTCTTATTAATAGCATAGCATAATTTACTGTATTGTGAAAATATTATATTTAATAGGTCATACAATAATATGAGAATATATAAAAGATAATATTTTCTTTCAGCTTATCTGAAGTGCTCTGTGCCTATTTTTGCAATCCAAGGATTTTACATCAAAAATCTACAGAAAATAGATGCATTTTCATCTTATTTTAAAGTTGATGGAGCTGATGAAACTGATGAACAAAGAAAAATTTTGAAGTATGTGTTTATTTACTTATAGATAAAAAAATGCACATTTTTGGGAAGCATATTCATTTTTATGCAACATCTGCTGAGAAAACAAACACGTCTTTTGTCTTACTCCTAGGAAATTCATAAATAGTGTTTAGTGAGAAAATATTTGTTGTTGATTTTGATGGTGCATTACAAAAAATATGTTAGCACTTTGCATTTTTTTCATCTTGCAAAACCAGGGCATCTCAAAGTGTCTCAGATAAGCAGTGCTCCCAGGAAAGGTGCTTAGGAATGCCAGGGCAAGCTCTGCCGGTCACCCTCTGCACACGGGTGCTGCACTCGCCGTCGGCCATTCCCATCACCAGGGCATGGGCTGCCCATCAATTACTGTTCTTCTGTCCTTGTGGCTGTAAATCTCATTTATTTTAGTAGCAGACCAACAGCAATGGAAGAGCGCAGAGTAGCAGGGCAGCCCTTGCTGGCTCACCTTTATGGGGCACCAAACCCAAGCATCAGAGGTGCTGAGACCTTCCCGTGGAATGACTTTGACAGACTGGTGCCTGCTGCCTGCTGCTTGTTAGCATCAGGCCCTGGTGTCATTTTGTTGTAGAGAAGCTTGGTCTCATGTGTGATTTTTTCCAGATTCCCTAATTTCTCTAGTCATGCAGAGATCGATCATCTTCCTGCTAGACATCTCCTGAAAGAAGATTTAAGAATAATCACATTTCCCCGTTCCTATTTCTATTCTTTTTTCATTTGTAGCAAATTGGTTTTTTGTGGAATATAGTACAGTTTGTTTACTTTTAATGTGTGGCAGTTGTGTATATGGAGCTATGTGGAAACTCATCATTTGCATTGTCATCTCAATGAGCTGTCAGTGATGCCCACAGGAGTTTGTATGAGTTTTCTGAAAGGCGCCTCCACAAACTACACAACGAATTTTCTAAAAAGGAAAGATAAGCAAATGTAGTGTCACTAACTTAGAAGCTATTTTAAATGACAGAATATATTATCTATTTGCTTACCCATTTGGGTCCAAATGATTATCATACAAAAATGTACACTGGAAATTGCCTCATAAGAACAGGGTCAAAGAAGTGCTACATTCTTGATCCAGAAGAATGTACCTACATATTCCATATTACAAATGCAACAAGATCTACTGAAGGTAAAATCTAGATACTGAAAAAAAATATATCTTTCCCGTATTTAGCCTTTATACAAATGAAAGAAGCTATTTCTATTTGAAAAAGCTAAAATATCCTATCCTAGTATGATGCTATCTTTTATTGAAGTCTAAAACTGCTAACTAGTACTTTTTGGTCATATTTCCTGCTGGTATGTCTGTAGAGCCTCTTCCAGCTGTTGGAGGTAGGCAGGATGGGAAGAAGGACTCAGTTTTAGTGAGAAGTGGTTGTGTGAGAGATGTGGTGGTCACTTGTTGGCCAGAGAAGAGGAGGAGGCAGTCAAACCCCTTGGAGGAGTCCCTTCCCTAAGACCTCAGAAAAGACCCACAGATGTCCATGGAATTCTTTCCTTTGCCCTTAATAGTAGGAAAAATGAGCATGTGGCTTTACGGGAGGAGGAGAGGGTATGGCTTTGATGAGTGCCAGTTTTGGGGGTTTTCTTCCTTTGGGTGAGTTCCATACAGGTTGGACCAGTGTGGGGGTCAGGGTAATGTGCCAAGGGCAGAAGCTGCCAAGGATAGAAAGTCCCCTCTTCCCTGCAGAGCAAAAGAGGCACCTTGACACAGAGAGGACTGCCTTGAGCACTGGGGCACAGTGGTGCTTGAGAAGCAGTCATTGTCCATTTGATCACTTGCCTGGTGCTCAGCTGGGTGGAGGGTGGCACTTGGGCCAGAGTCCCAGGAACTTCACCAGAGTATTCCTCACCTCTATACTTAAATCAACCTGGCTACGTTTTTCTCAGGCAAAGAATTGTGTTCATATTCAGTGTTCATCTGTCCTGGATGATTTATTTATTTGCCTTTCCCATGCCAGGCAAGTTTTACTGAAGACATCCTGCAGGTTAACTAGTTGCAGGTGACTTTGTTTTGTGTGGCTTTTGCCCTTGCAGTGAGGTGGCTGGAGGGAGGTGCAACTGAGGAGGCTGCATTTCATCCACAGGCAGATCTGCCATGGGGCAGGTGCAGGTGAACCTTGAGAAAGGAGGGAGGTTGTGGGTGACAGAATGGCACTTTGGCATTCCCAAATCAATGGAAGAGTCCTATCACATAAATTATTTCCTGTCACTTTATTTGTGTGGAAACATATTCATAGTAGAAATTGCTGTCTCACAATGTGTGATCTATATAGGTGTACCTCTTTAGAGATTTTTCCTTAGAGATATAATTCTTTAATAATGTATGTAAAAGGTACGAGATGCATTTTGAAGATGAAATGCTTTCAAGTCTATGGTCTTTCCTATTGCAAGATGATTTTTAGATTGGAAACTTGAGAAAACCTTGTAAATGAGGCTGCTGGTTTATTTATTTATTTGTTTCATTTCAGCTGAGACAGATGGGATTCTCGGATCATGCACTGTTAAGCCTTCCTTTGGAATTCGCGCCACTGTGGCCACAGAGCCCAGATGGTGCTTAAATCTGTCATTTTCTAACAACCTGACTTTCTTAATTTTATATCCAAACACATTGAGCATTCGAAGTGATTAATTACTGTCCAGATATGTCTGTGCTGCAGCAATTTACTCGTGTGTGCCAAAGATCATTTTGGTTTGGAGTAGGTAGTTTGGTGAGGGCTGAGTGGGTGGCGAGAGACTCACCAGCAGACACTTCATGTTGGAGGTAGCAGCACAGTGCTCCTTGTATTGTCCTCTCATGGCATCAGTTTACCAAAAAGTTTCTGTAAGGAAAACAGAATTTTTGTGCACATGGACATTTTACAGCTTCTCTGGGGAATTTTCACTATTGCATGGAAGTTTCAGTCTCATCAAATCTTCTGTTTCTCATCAAAAAGGAATTTTTTGTTTCCTGACACATACCAACATTATTTTTTCAGGATTTTAACTCCAGACACTAGAGGCATGGCCAAGGTTATAATGGCCAAGTATTTAGCAAGAGAAAATGGAAGAGTTTTCATCAAGAAGCAGACCTTGCTCTAGAGCATTTTGTTTGGGTATTTTTAAAAGTGGTTATTTTTCTGGAGGAGTTTAAATATTATTTGCAATTCTAACACTTGCATTAATTTTCATGGTTGCAGCAGGCTGCCATCAAATTTTCAGTTTTGAAAATGAGGGAAGAGCTGATGCTGCATGGTCCATGCAGCTCCAGCTTTACAGCAGACATCAATATAGCCTGTCAAAATCCTTGAACCTGTGCTCTTTGACTGATCACCATTAGGCAACCACCAGAAGGTTATTCTTGGATGTTACTGCATATTGTTTATTTGGTTGTGTGGGTTTGGTGCAGGTGGAAGTGCAGTTTCAAAAAACCCAGAGAAGTGGGAGCTTCCTCCAGCCTCAAGTCAACCAGAGTTTCTGAGACGTCTATCCCCTTTGTGAAGGAATTGTAGTGCTTGTGCTATGTTAAACATCAGCAAAGCAAATGTCCAACTCTTTCCATGCTGGAGGACACTGGTCAGAGTCAGGCTGTGTCACTTCTTCATACAGTCTTTATACTTGCACAGTCTAAACTGTTAGGGCCACTGTTTCGTGTCTTACCCCTTGTGAATGCCACTGCTGAGGGCCACTTCATGCTCAAAAGCAATTTGCACTTCTTTAAGGTGTAGAAGTTCAGTTGTGATGAATTTGGGCTTTAAAAGAGATTGAGAGTGTAGCCAATCTGAATGTTCTCAATTTGAAGCATACCATAGCTTCTCTTATTTAACCCGCTGCTGTAGAAGGCTTTTGTTCCACAAGCAGATACATCTTGGAATAGACATTTCCCTTGTTACATTTCAGGCAAATTTAATTACCATTAGTAATTACTGACTGACATCACTGTTACAAAATTGATAATTAATATTAAAAAACTAATGCATAGGACTAAAAAAAGAAAACTCTTTGGAGGAGGGAGGTTCCTCACACCAAAGCTTGGTGCTCCATCATAGCATTGCTTCTGGAGCAGTGAACTTCACCTCTTTCACATCCAAATTTTCCTCCTATCTTCTAACACAATCTAGAAGGTCTTACAGTACTTATATGAAGTTGCAGCAATGCTTTTTTTTTTTTTTTTTTTTTTTTTTTTTTTTTTTTTGTGGTTTATGATTTAATAAGGCAGGAAAAGGCTGAGCAGGCTCTGGTTTTTAGGAGGAGAGATTTGTTGACTTTCTCGGCAAGGAGTTCAAGTTACTGTGTGTTTCCTCACTCTCTTAACTGGTGATATGGGTCTCTAGCATGATAGCATCTAGCATTTTTCAGACAGGCTAAGGGTTAGAAAGGATGTTTTTCTGTCCTTTCTGGTTCATACTCTGCAGTGTACTGAGCGGTGCTTACAATGACACCTTCTATAACACTCAAATATTTGGTTAAATTTTACTTGGTTAAATTTTAATGTAAGTTATAAACCTGAAGTTTATGTAAAATGGATGGATAAGCCCTTAACCTAACCCCACTATAAAAAAACCTGCTCTGCATAATTAGTATTAAATTAGAATAATTCTGGTTAGTATTCCTTTTTTTTCCTATTTTTTATTTTTATGAATAGTTCAACCTCATAGCAATTCTATAAACTGTAAATAACATCAAATTAATGAAATCAAATAAAATCAAATTAATTAAATCTTAAGTTTCCATTAAGTGAATCTCAGTGGTGTGGTGGGAACTTATTCTTCACTAAGAAGGTTCAATTCTCTACTCAGGTTGCTCCTGGGTGCCTAAGTTTCAGTAGCCCATTAAGTGCCTTTACTAAGCATCAGCAGTCACTTCTGCACTTTCTAGGTCCCCCTAAAAGGTAATAATTGTAGTTTCTTAGACAATGGAAGTGTCAGGTTTGTCATTTTTTTTCTCTCTTTTATTTCATAGAAATACAGGCAAATTTACATCTCTAGCTCCAACCCTATTTTGTCCTTCCTGTATAAAGAAAAATGCTTTACGTTCCATGGGAAAGTCCTGATTTCCATTCCCTTTATTTGTAGATAGATATAGAAGGTCATAGTACTACAGAAGAAGTACCAGATGTGCATTTTTCAAAATACTTCATGGATATTTCACTCTGAAGGAAATTACTGCTGTTGACACATTAATATTGCATATTTGGTTTTGACACAGAGATAACTTGAAATACCTCTACACCATCTTCCTTAAATCTTGTTAGCCAAAGAGTGACCTGGCATTGCTCACCACCTTCTGACACTTCAAATGACTGAGTGTGTCTCCTCCTTGGTGTGTACCCCTCAGGAAATCCAGAGGTTTGATCTGACTGCTCAAAATATACAAGTCCTTTGGAGAAGTAAAAGTTAAACCAGGTTATCTAATCAAATTTCTAAAATGCAATAAAAGGTATGAAACTCCCAAAACCTTGGTTCCTATTCACCTTTTAAAATGAGCCCACATCACAGACTCATAGAATCATAGAATGGTTTGTGTTGGAAGGAACCTTAGTTCCATCTAGTTCCAGCCCTCATGCCATAGGTAGGGACACTGTCTGCTAGACCAGGCCCTGAACATTTCCAGGGATGGGGCAACCAAAGCTTCTCTGGGCAACCACTGCCTTACCACTCTCACAGTAAAGAGTCATCAGATTCATGTTTTTTCAAATCTGTCAGCTTCTATCTTAGTTATTCGATGCTGAAGGACAATATTCCTAGCAAAATCAAAGAATGTTAGGCTATTTATGCCATTTTCACTAGTCGTCTGTCAGGGCACGATATAAAACTTTTATGGGAAAAACTTCAAAACAATTTGCTTTTTTCTGGAGCATGCCTTCGTCATGGGAACAAAACATGGCGAGGAAAAAGAGTACCCACCCTGCCTAGGGCTCCTCTCTCCTTTCTCTGGGAGCACTTCTTCCCAACACCTCAAATCCTGGACTCTCCAGGATGCTGCTCTGATCGCAAAAAAAAAAAAGCTGTCTTTCACAAGTGAGTCTTTTAAACCTTTTGCTAATGAGTTCCCAAGTGCTTTTTGGCCATAGATATTAAAGCTTGTGTGTTTGCGATTTCCCTGGCAAGCTGCCGTTCGTAAAAAGGATATAGTGTTTTCTTGGTCCTTTGCCCAAAGTAATTTTGCAAGGAACTGTAAGTGCATTTAGTACATGTCATTCATTGGAGAGAAGTCATTGTAATTGCATTTGATCACAATCAGTTTATGGCTCTTTTATCATGTTTTCATGCTGCATATCTACTCAAACATCATAGCAAAACTTAATGGCTACTGTTTTACTTCTGCGTAAAACATTTTATGGCCTTTTTGTGCAGCAGACATTAGGTTTCAATCACCATTGCCCCATAGAGAGAGAAAAAAGTTGGATGAAGAACTATCAAAAGTCCTTAACTACATAAAATTTTATTTCAGGTCAACTTCCCATAAAAGATATTAAATGTATTTTGTGGTTTCTTCTGCACGTTAACAATTTTAGAGGAGCTGCAATATTTTGGGGGAAGCAGTATGAAACGGGGAAGTTAATTCACAGAAGGTGTTTTACATTTGGGGTAGTTTTCCTTTGTAAAAGGATGGATTTGAATGTGGAAGGGGTGGCTGGAGAGTGCTGCTGGTGCATTCTTGAAGCAGCTTTAAAAGCTCACTGTTGCCTCCACAAAATTCAGATTTCTGAAATTCTGCTGAGCCTTTTTAAACATTGCTTTAAATTTTTGATGTTCCATTCATAAAACCCAGCACAATTCTCGTGCCTTAAATTATATCTTTTGCTGCCTGAATGCTGCTGAAGTTCCCAGCTGAAAAGTTTAATTAAAAGGGAAACTTTGACATGCTGCTGAGAAGATTAGTTCGCATTAGAATGGTGAGATAAAAGAAAATTTACTTCTAATCTAATTAACACCAATTAAAAGATGTAAAAGAATTTGCGTCAGCCAATTGTTAATTATGCATCAATTTGCCTTTCCTGTGACACAAAAAAGCAGAACATGACCTGTTTTGTTTTAGGATACCTATAGTGTGATGATATTGCCACAGTCATTTTTCATGTGAATTGGCTAAGATGGTAACACTTGCTTTACATCATCCTAGCGCTTTGGTTTGTGTTCAAGACTTTAGCAGAAGGTTATTTCAGTTTAATTGGTCTGTAACTTGATGACTGTATGTAGGGATGATGGGAACACAAAAAAAATCCTAGTTTTACAGAAATCTATAGGATGCATGTATATGCTTCTTCTCCTTAAATGTGATCGTTTGGACGTGTGAGAGGGGCATGCCTGTCCACTTCAAAGTTTGTCTGTGTATTTACACGTGCTTCTGTTTATCTTGATTCACATTTTTAAGATTATAGCTGAGATTGTCTGGTAGTAAATATGGGTTTATTCCATGTGCCTTGACTATGCTTTTATGCAGGATGTAGTATTTTGGGAGAAGTGGTATGGCTAGTGAGCTTCTCAGTTTGCTTCCAGGTGGAAGGCTGAAGATATTTCATCACTGTATGGAAGGCACTTGCTGCATGCTTAAAATGTTCTTTTTTCATTTTATGTGAATTTGATTTTTTTTTAAAATTTGTTTCTAGTTCTGCTTTTGCAGCTTTACAATTTAAACAAGATGTCAAGTTTGGTATGAAGAAAAGACCTAGAAAAAACTAAGGACTAGAGAGTAAGTCCTGTGAGGAGCATCTGAGGGGGCTGAGCTTGTTTATTCTGTAGAAATACAGGCTCAGGGGAGCCTCTACAACTGCCTGAAAGGAGCATGTAGCCAGGTGGGGGTCAGCCTCTTCTCCCAGGCAGCATGTGACTCCATGACAGAAAATGGCCACAAGCTGCACTAGGGGAGGTTCAGGTTGAACATCAGGACGAATTTCTTCACAGAAAGCGTTGTTAAACATTGGAATGGACTGTCCATGGAGGTGGTGGAGTCACCATTCCTGGAGGTACTCAAGAAATGACTGAATATGGCACTTAGTCCCATGGTCTAATTGATAAGGTGATGATCAGTGAAAGACTTGATAATCTCAGAGGTCTTTTCCAACCTAAATGATTCTGTGATTATGTAATTCCGTGACTAAGCTGTTTACATTCTGTTAACTACTTTTATTTTTATTGAAGTTATGATATTACTGTTTTTTTAATATAAATATACCATTTTTGGTAACACAACCAGGCACATATTTAGTTTATGGCCTTGGTTGCTGCTTATTCCAACAGTAACCTGGAGATAAATTTAATACAAGTTTCGTGAACTCATATTTACTTTATTATCTTTCCTAATGCTTGTACTCACTGTCTGTGCAGCTGATGGTGTAGATACAGTTTGCCTTCAATGTGGCAAGCCCAACTGGGTTGTGAGAATGTCAAAGCTCTAAGCAGAAAGAAGGTTGTGCATGTCCAGAAACCAACTACAGAGGACAGCAGTCTGAAAGAGCAGTTATGTCAACCTGCTTTAGGAGAGACATATGGAAAGGGGGTTTTATAGCCACGTTGTAAGTTGTGGGGACAAAATGGACAGGGAACATGTCAAAGGGAATAGAAATATTTGTGTTACAGCATTGCTTGCAATCAAGTGGTATAGATTTGTAACAATGTCTTAATTAAGAATTGCCCTGAATTTGCTCATAATATTCAAAACCATAAGTAATTTCTTACCACTGTAAAAATGTATCAAGTAACTCTTCTGTATGTCTTTGTGTTATGCCTTGCTGAGCTGTTCTTTGCACATTATATTGCATTTTGTGAAAACCATCACAAAGGTTCTTTCTAAAGAAAACAAACCAGAAGCTAGAACATTAAGAGTATATTATATATTTGACCAATCACTTTTATAAAGTCTGATGCAAGTCTTTAATCTGAGATCCTTGGAGAATGCTTTAGTTTTTAATATTTCTATGACCTTCTCCAGGGGACTGAAAAATTACTTTGAAGTAACAAAGTGGTGCATGGAGTTTTAGCAGTGTGATTCCCATTAAAGTCAGTAGGAGCCAGGTAGCTAAAACTCAACACAACTATGAAAACACACTCCTTGTGCAGTGTTAAGTAATAAAGCAATTCTGTAACATGGCAGTGACATTTTACTGCATTTGCTAGCTTTATAGGTCCACTTAAGGCTTGCATTTTTACTGAAGTTTTACTGTTCAGTGAAAATAATAAAAGAATATTCAAAAGCAGGTGTAGGCTATTCTAGTAAAAGGCACAGCTGTAGGGAAAAGCTGGCAAATTACCTATGTTTTTGATGTGAAATGGCAACATCTATTTTGCCAACTCTAGTTCATCACCTGCAGACTGGCTATACTGTTTGAGGTGACTGAAAATATTTTGCATACTCTCAACCCAGGGCCAAAATCAGCCCTTGGTGAGCAATGATATTGGCAGATGATGGGGACTTCTCATCTCAGCCATGCTGCTGTCCAAGGAGAGAGATGAGCAAGTGCTTCCCAGAGGTACTGACAGGCAAAGCAATCATCCAGAAGAGAAACTTGATCTGATTAATTTCAGTTTCTTTCTGAAGTATCTCTATATTTGCTGAATATTTCTACAGAATAAGCATTCATTCAGCCTTTGAACCTCAGCAAAGGCAGAGAAGCTGGGAGGGTTAGTGCCTTTTTTTTTCCCCTCCAAACCATCAGGGTGGTGGGAACCTCCAAGAGGACAAATTGTTTTCTATTTCATGTTATTTCACCTATGGACCAGGAAGACAAGGCTTTCTATGGAAATTACAGCCATTTTCAAGACTTTCAATTGGAAATTCCAGTATTTAACTGGAAATTCCAGTATTCCAGTATTGTCCTGATGATTTGTGTTGGACAGATCTCAGGGAAGTCTGTCACCACATTTTAATCATTGTCACCAGTTTCCAGTAGTGTGGCATTACTTTCAGTTCATGCAATAAGGTTTTGAGTTTTGTTTGTCAAAGATCTCCATATGTTGTATTTTATATGAGCTTCTGATTGTACCCTGCTGAATTTATAAAATCCTGTATAAAACTTGTATGTATTATTTTTCGTTAACCATGATAATCTGTTCTCTGTTTTTCCTAGGAAAGGCAGCCCACAAAATCAGGGGTATTGGTTATTCTCATTAATAACTTTTTAGCTCTTGTTGATTTATAAGTACATGGCTTGATTCCAAATTATAAAATCCAATTGCTCTGTGCAATGTTGGGTTTTTTTCCTCTGGAGCTGTATTCAGAAATCCATAGGGTTGTCCTACACCAAGGACCATTTAGAAATAATTGATAATATGCCAGAGAATTAACTATGCTTGAGAAATGAGACTAGTACAAATATAAGCAAAAGACAATTCTGATTTTTTTCTGCTGAGGTTGTCTTTTCTTTGTCCACAACTGTACAAGAGAAGCAACTGTCAAGAGGAGCTGGCAATCAGAGCTCCATTCATCTCCTCGAATGTGGGCTTTGTCCATGCTGAGCTTTGTCCAGTCTGAAGCGCCTGGAACCAGCACATCTCCTTAGCTTTCTAGAGTCCAAAATCAAAACACCCTCTAAGAGGTCACAACACAATCAAGTTGTTAAGTGTTGATGAAGTTTAGTTTACGCCACTGTGAGGCAAGAAGTCAGTTGTTCTATACATCTTTCCTAAAAGCAGAAAGGACCATTTAAAGCTTCCAAATCTTTCATTTCACAGTGATGCTCAATAGCCATCTGGACAGCCTTTTAATGACATCCCTACCTGGGCCTGCCATGCCCCCCTGATCAAGGAGCAGAGCTGTCTACCAGTGCTGCTGCCTGGGCTGTGCTCCTTGATGCAGTATTAGCGCACAGATGTTGCTTCTGAGACAAGTCCTCCAACTTTCAGGAGATGAGTGGAATACCTGATGAGGTGTATTGTTACAAAAGTTGAGAAAATAAACTTATAGCTAGCTTATCTCTTTCATAGGAAGCACTGAAAAATTAAAATCAATTACTCCAGAATCTTGGGGCCTGAGTTCATCTCTGACTGACATAACAACAGCCTACAATACTCAAAAGATAAATCTAGCCATTAATATCTGACTACAGCTTCTTGATATAGCCAATGATATGCTGACATTTGCATTTTCACCCCAAAATTGTGAAATGTGCATCATGCATCACATTACCTCAGTAATACTGCAATTTTTATGCACCTGGGAAAGTGTGTTTACAGTGTTCAAGTTATAGTGTATCACGTTTTATAGCATCGAGTGTTTTGTCATTAACACACCACCATTTCAGCTTTTCTCAAGCTGACTGAAAATTTTCCAGAATTAAATAATATGGAAAGATAGCAGGTAGTGTCCATATGTCCTTAATTCCTAAATTTTTATTGTGTGGGTCTCAGTGCAGTTTACTGGGATCTCTCCTAGGGGTTTTTCATTGAGAAGTAGTGGCAATTCATCTCTGATATCAAGATAGAGCTCCCAGAAGCTACAGGCTACAGGATATAAAATGACCCAAAGTGCAAACTGCAGAGACAAAAAACTGTGTCAAAGTGGGGTTTTGCAGCACTTCTGTTTTGAAACAGGACTCTGCATTTGATAGTCAGAGTTCACTTCCATAGGCCCATCATTTATGTGAAATAGATTCTGTGAACTTTATTAAGGGTGTTTTAAATACCATTTCCAAATGTTCTGAAGAGGCCCTAATGATGAAATACAGACTTACAGTATAGGAACCAGGCACAAGGCCAAGGACTTGCTCAGTTTTCCTCCTCTACTACCCCATGCATGTTTATACTGACCTGTTGAGAAATGTATATTGTTATTTCTTGCTACATGACAATACAAAGTAATTCTTCTCATATGGTTAATACAAACTGATGTTTCTGTAATTTTATAATAACACAGTGTATGAGAGTGCATCTGTATTTTCATGTTTAATTCAATTACTAGAAAAATCTTGCCTTTGATTTGCAATACATAGCAAGCATCTGAAAAACAGAAGAAATGGTAGTATCATTGCATTAGCTTGGTAGACTTTTCAGGCTTACAGAATGTAAACAGCTTATGATTTTATTTAATAGACTATTATTTTATCATTAATTTCTCTTTAATTGAGAAATATTTTGAAGTATGCGGAGACTGAATTTAATTTTCATTACATACCTGGTCAGGGATCAGCCTAAATGATTCTTTAAGCAGTTTGGAAAAAAAAATACTCATTGAAGACTTGTTAAGTCGTGTGAGAATATGCATTAAATGCTTATCTCTCCTATGGGTATGCAGGTATCAGCTACTTAGTTTACTGTGTGAGGTTTAATGCTTTTCTTCTAATTTCTAATGAACTTTACCACCAGACTACTTGATCATGACTAAGCCTATGAACAATGCAAATGGAATTGCCCCCTGATGGTGAGGAATGGGGCCCAGATGGCCTTTAAAAGGTGATAATTAGGAAATATAGCATATCTGAGTAGCTAGAAAGAGAGAAATTTGTTGAAGACAGTCAATCTGTTTGAAGCAATGGTCTTTCCCTTAATTATATAGATTTTCATTTAAAGCTGCTTTAAAGTAAATTTTCCCAGAAAATTTTATTTGCGACTGGAAACTAGAAACCACTGATTCTGTTTCTCCCTGTTTTAAATTCTCTGTGGAATCTTTCTGTGTCATGTTGTCTTCAAAATTTAGGTGACAGGCTGTCTGTGTGTGTTGTGGCAGTGTTTGGGGTTGTAGGTGTTCTTCTGCTGCAAAATGGCAGAAAAATGGGAAGCATCAGAGATATTGCTATTGGTATGTTGTAAAACGTATGTATTACCAGAATCCAACTGTAAACTCTCCTGGATGAGGATTTACTTGCTTCTAGAATGATTTGTCAGTGTTTTGAGTGTTTCATTGCCTTTTGGGGGTTTCATAAAAGCTCAGATTTTTATTTCTCTATTTAACTTTATAACTTTATTAAAATACTGTCACTTGGAAATATATTGTTGCTTTATATTATGGCTTAGATGCTAATGAAATAGTACCACAGGTTGTTTAAGGCTTTCCATTGTACCTCTCCCTTTACAGTTACCTTATGAAACAAGGTTTTGTGTTGATTGTATTTGCGGTGTTGTGAGAAAAATGCCTGTGGGGAAGGGGCATCCATATTTCTAGCTTCTAGGAGGATGGTACTGAGGAAAGGGTCAAGTTCCCCATCAATCCACTGCTGTTCATTTCCTACATTCACTAAACCTTGTCCCCTGAGAGTGATGCGACTCAAGAACATATCAGAATTTCAGAGAACAGGTAAATAGATGTAAAGGGAGATGCATATCAAGATACTGTTTTCTTTAACATACATACATCTTGGCTTGAATTCAGGTGTTGAACTCAAGCCTGTGATAAGTGTTGAGCAGTAAAATCTGTTGGGATGGCCTGCTTGTCCTAAGCTTACATCATGATTCACCATGTCAGAAATAATTCTTCATTACAAAGGTTTGGAGCATTGCAGACTGTGTTTTATTGCTGTGAGAGGGGACTGACTTGCTGACAAACTAGGGAAGGTGCTCCAGGAGGATTATTTTGTCTCGTACAATTTTTAATTCTGTCTCATATTTTGTGTTTTAGGAAAAAGTACCGTGTTCTGACCCTGTCACGTTGAAACGGAAATACAGGGCTCAGCAGTCACTGTATTGCCTGGGCCCAAAAGTGCTCTGATCATCATTGCCCCTGTTACCCTTCCTTGTGTTTTGTATTTCCTTGGTTTCTAAATGCGTTTTCCTCAGCTTCTCCTAGGCTGAATTGGATCATTGAAAGGTCAAGTTTCTAGGTGTTTAAATATCAGTGCATTACTGGCTCCTCTTCTGGTGGATCATCCTTTTGCTAGGAACTAAACTCTAGTGCTAAAGAAAAGCCAGCCAGAGAAGAAAGCTATAGGAAAATGGTTTCTCCATTATTTCTTTTGATTTTCTTATTTCCAAATCTAAGGTATTCTAGTGCATAGGACGATATCTACATTCAGCTATCACTTCTATGTCTGGAAGTCTTACTGGAGGAAGTAAAACTATTTCCAAGACTTTGAATACAGTTGTTTGATGATACAGGTAATATTAATGGCAGTATTAATGTGAAGTGCAATTTAGAACATAGTCTTCATTGCCAGTTTGTGATAGGTTAATCTGACATTGTTGAAATAGATCCATAAGTTGCTCTTCAGGCTGATTGTTGTTTGAGCTCCAAGGTTTTTGTTTTCTTTTTCATTAAGAGTTTTGAAGCATGAAAGCAAAGTTTGCAAAATTCTCATTTTAGGAGAGTTTTAAAACTATTAGCTATTGCATAGAAAACAATGTCAATTATTAAGAATGGCTCTGCTTGGCAGTATTTAAATTCAAATGAATATAGTTTTAGGAGACGTGACTACTGAAGTGCCAAAAAAGTACCAGCTGTAACGTGTGTGGGAGGAAATAGTAAATAAACACAGCAGATTTTGTCGTCCCTACCCTGTGTATCACAGCATACTGTAAATAAAAGTATAATTTCAGCAAGGCCTGTGGGATTCACAATGTGTCTGACCCAGGAGTGGTCCAGACACAGACCCCACCAATCAGCATCCATATCTACAGCCAGATCCAGCGTGCAAGTGAGAGCAGTTGTGGTGAGAATTGCCTGTGGCCTTGCATAATTTAGATGATTCTGTGGGTGTTGGAATAGCGCTGCATATTTGGATAAAAGCAGTTTAGCAAACACACAAAAGAGGTTCTTGTTCTTCTTAAGTGTGAGTTTTCCACAGCTCAGTTTCATGTCCATCCGAAGCAAGCAGCACATCCAAGTGCATGGGGTTAAAGGTGTGTAAATGGAAAGCAAAGGAGACAGACAGCAAATGTCTGCACCTAAGAAGCTGTTTGCTTGTTCATCAGAAGTGACTTTCCTTTTGACAAGTCATGTGGTTATCTTCCCACCTTTCCTTTCCTTATGTGCTGCCTACTCCAAGAGGCTGTGCCTCCTTCCCTGCCATAAGGGAAGGCTTTTTTGACACCCCATTGTGTCTCCCAAATCTTCTGAGCGCTGTATTTTTTTGTTCTATTTTAGGCCGACTAAGCAAATCTCATCTGCTAGGCATGGTTGCACTGCTTCCCAGTATTTCTGTAGGACCAACATTTTGGGTCCCCTTCTGTTTTGAATAGAATAGTTTGGGTTATTCTGCTGCTCTTTTGCAGCTGGTTAAAAAAAAAAAAATTAAAAAAAAAAAAAAAAGAGGGACTCTTACTGCCATTAATGTTTTTTGCTATTCAAAAGTGGTTTTAGTCTCTCTGTCCATCCCAGCCTACCAAAAAACTTCCAGAACATTCCAGATTCTGTCATTTAACAAGTAATTTATTGCAAGGTTAATTTTACATGGCAGGAAGGAGAAGTCAGAGGTGGAGGGTTACTGCATGGTGCTCTGATGTGATTCAATGTGCTTGCTCTGTTTATTATAATTGATTGGGAATGGTTAAAGTACCTAACAGCTGCCTACTATATTGTGCTGATATTTATATGGTACTTTTATATTCTGTCTGAAACCATAAGCACAAAGGGTTTCTAAAGAATTAATATAAAACTTGCTTGTAAACTTCCAAGGTTTATAGCACGATTTGTTTGGTGCAGACCTGTTTGGTTTATGTGGGTGAATTCTACTTAACTCTGCACAATCCTTTTTTCATGTTTCTCTCATGCAGAAAAACTTCAGATTTTGAAAAGGTTAAAACATTTTATCTTACTGAGACAAGCCTAACATCTTTTTGTAAGGAATTATTTCTAAAGAACGTTACAGGTATACATGCAAGATTAGTGTGGAGTAGATACCCTGAAGTACTTTAAATCACTTGAGTAACCAGTGGCCACTTTTCCCTAGCACTTGAAACCTTTTGTTTAAGATTAACTCTTTAGAAGCTTGCTTCTTTTTCCTGTGAAATAGACAGCCCATGGTTTGATCCAGGACATGATACCAGTGCAAACTGGCTCAGGACCATCTTTTCCCTTTATCCAGTGAACACACTTGTCATGAGACAGGCCTCTTCTGATATTTGCTCCAAAGCTGAAGTTTTGATTTCGTGTGGTTTACACCTAATCCTTAGTTTAGGGCTCTAGTTTCCTGGTCTGGTTGGGGTAAACCACAAGCTCTTTTCCTCATGAGCCTGTAGCCATTGCAAGGCTTTCTACCATCTCCATGCAGCTGCATTGGCCTTCTGTTGAAAAAGCACAAGAAGCTGAGGGAAAACCTGCAGCTCTTTTAGGTGTTGGCAAACCTGGATGTTGCAAATATTTTCTCTTTAGCCTCTCCCACTACACTGTGGTCACTTCTCCAATTTCAATGACTTCCTGGGAGCCACTGATTTCAGTTCCATAAAAAGAGAGCAGGCATATTAGTCCCAAGTCAGTGACTTTGCTAAGGGCAAAGGAGGTATAATGTGAATTTTTTCCAAGTCTCTTCTTACTGCAGGAGGCAATGGGGCTGTCTTGGACATTTCTACCTCCTGGAAGGCTGCTCTTTCCCCAGCCCATAGCTTCTTGGAATTTGCCTTGCCTTGAGGATTGGTGTTTGATTGTGGAAAAATTGCAACAGGTGGGCCAGACCTGCCCCATGACAAACTGAACATGGCTGAGGAGCAGGCCTGCTTGGAGCTGTGTTAGCTGTGTGTGGCACTGAGCATTAATCCCACCTGATGCTGCAACCCACTCAGTTGCCCTGCTTTGGTGCTGTGTCTGCTGGAGCACTTGAGTCTCTGATTTCCCCTGTGAATGAGGTTTCAATGAATTTGCACCTGAAACATAAAACCTCAAAAGATTCTAGCACGTGTGATAATAATTTTGAGAGTATTCTGGCTTTGAATTTCCCTCATTGCCAAACTTTTGTCTGCAATCAGCCAAGAAATTTACAGTCTTTTAAAAATCATAATGTAAGTCTATGACTCTCAGAAAGGAAGGGTGAACAAAAAACAGCATACCATGTTTTATAATGCCTATAAATCCCAAGGGCACAGTGGGCATCCTATTTGTTGACAAAAATGAGACCAGGCAAATATCCCTATGAATGTGGTTATTTGTGCCCATTTTCTCTGCATGGGCTGGATTCAGTTTTAATTTAATGACTGCATCAGTGTGGCAAGATCATCTCTGCTTCTTCCCACCCTTCCCACCCAGCCCTCTCCTGGTCTGGACGTTCCTTCCTGGACATATGCAAAAGAATAGGAAGATTACCTTATTTTCATGTCTATGGCCTGAATCACAGATAACTTGTGCTCTGTTAAAAGTACTTATACTTGAAAATAAGGCTGTGGTTAATCTGCACCCACAGAAAACCTGTATTAAATAAAGAAGCAGAACCAGGGTGGGATTAGAGAAAGGAAGGACTAATTGGTCACACAGAAGGAGCTCTTGGGCAAGTGGAAGAAGAGCAAACTCCCAATCAGATGCATTCACCTTATTTTGTTTTGGTTTGTATTTGAACAGCTAACCCATGGATTGCAGACATGAAAATCAGAGGCTAGGAATTTGTGGTTTGAGTAAGCAGCAAAGCTGCCTGCTTTAACACAGTGCTCCGTAGTGGGATATAAGGATTGTCTTCACTGGGAAAAGCAGGTTTGAGTTCAGGTAGCTAATATACATCTGCTGAGCTCAGGTAAAAACACAGTGAAGACGAGGCACTTGGGTTTTGTTCTGAGGTCATACCCTGACTCCACATGGAGTTAACCTTCTGACAAAAAATGAAGTACCTAGTTTCCACTGTCTTTCTACCTGCCCATATCTGCGATGCACAAGTTATTTCAGTGGGGGAAAAAAAAGGCAAGCTGCTTTTTTATCAGGGAGAAGCCTGAGGTGATGCAATCCTCAGCCTTACAGAAATATAAATGACCAGGCTTTGATTCCTGCAGAAGGTTTAAGGCTGATTATTTTAAGAACCGTTGAAACCTGAAGCCGCAGCCCTCTGATTACAGTCCTAGTCTGTATTTGACATAGTGCAGTAATGATTTCTAACATCTATTTTAGTTTGGATTTAGGGAGAGAGAGGCAACCTACATTGAAGTATATTACCATGCTCTGACTTGTGTGCATTGTGTAGGAGGTTTAAGTCAGATTATTTTAAGAACTCAACAAGCCTGAAACAGCATTTTTATGATTATAGCTTTCCATCCCCCCCGCTCCTCCCGCATCCTTTCCACCCAGAGCAGGAGTGAATTCTAACATCTCTTTTAGCTAGCTTTAGAGCAGAGCCAGCCTACACTGAATTGGCTTCTTTTGATGCTACAGTATTGACTGAGGGGAGGGACAGATGGAACAAAAATCCTAATTGCCCAAACTTACAATAGGTTCCCAGCAGCAGCCACCACAAAAGAAATGTTAATGCAGTAAAAGGTAAATGGAAGGAAGCTAAACCCAACTTGTGGACAATTCAAAACCTACATCAATTTATTTTAAACTGCTTCCTGCAGTTTGTGAACACCTTCCTTGTCATGGTAGCATTATATTTGTTTTTACATTAGTCACTGCTCTGCAGAAGTCTCATCGTGCTTCTGCAATTTGTAAAGTAACTGGAAAATGTCATCTGGGATGAGGAACAAATGACTTCCTATGGTCCGGGCCAACTCTCTTGAAGTTTTTTTTTTTGCAAATGGTCAACTTCCCTTGCACAGTCTTCACAGCTGCAGCTGAACATTACCTTTTCTAGCAGTGAGAGTTGAGGGTATCTGCAAGCACAACAGATGGCAGTAGTATTTTGATGCTTTAGCCATAAAATGAGGGGGCAAAATATCATTACTCATCCATCCATCTCACAATAATTCTACTAACATGCCATTCATCGTATTTATATTTGCTATGTTTTCTGTTCCATTTCCATTTTTTGATACCCATACCTGTACATTTGCCTTTTGAAATGTGGATCCTGAGGACGATGTTGCAATTAATTAAGAGCATGCTGTAAACTGAAGAGTGCATTGCAAGAAGCATGTGTGCCTGTTCCATGCCATGAAAAAATTCCCCTCATTAAACAGATTTTAAGAGTTAGTTTCTTTGGATGACCATAATTACCTTTTCTAATAATGGGTACAGCTGCAGATTGCTTTGCTGGTTCTTAGACTTCCAAACTAGGCATTAATTCAAGATACAACTTCAACATGCTTTTCCCTGGAGTGTAAAGGATCTGTAATTATGGAACAAGACCCCTCGTATTAGACCAAATATTTATTATTTGGGAAGAGGATCCACTCTCTAAAGAGACATCAGTCATAAGTAATTAATACATCCTTTTCTTCACTTGTGTTTGGGATGCTTTTAAGAAACCGACTAAAGTCCACTGTTTTACAATTGATGGATTCCTGCAATTACACTCTCAGGAGAAGCAAATATCGCTGTCCTTTAGAATTAAAGTATGGTGGAAATTGATCTATAAGCTAGCCCAGAAAATTTTAATTTTTTTGTTCCACCCTGTTGATGAAAGTCATTAATGAAAAACAGTTTACAGGAATGTGACTGGAAACTGAATCCTGACACAACTGACCCAGTACCTTACTGAATTTGGCAGTCAGGTTCCTCCCCATGCCTTCTCAGGATCACACATCACACCAGCAAAGTCTTTCACGTGGACAAGAGCAGAGGACAAGGCCCTCAGCCAGTGAGCAAGAAAGAAGAAAGTTATTAATGTGATTGCATATTTAATCAGAAGCTTTCTTAGTTGCTAGACATACAATTGAATAGACTCTGCTGTCATGATAGTTTTCTAAGAAAAATTAACCTCTCAGATGCGACTGTATTTGTCCAGCCATGGAGTCATGTTCAGTGACATGGTTGGTGTCTCCCTGCTCCTCTGTACCCAGAAGGAGGCAGTCAGAGTCTTGGAGATGAAGCAAGAGATGCCTTCACTTTTGCTGGTTACTAATGTGACGGTGCTTACACAAACATACATGTATGATGATCTCTCCTTTTATTGCACAAAACCCCTGCAAAGTTATCTGTATGGTTTGACATTATTCCTCATGCAGCTCCAGCTGGGTTCAAGATTTACATTTTAATTATAAAGTGCTTTTTCCTCCTTCTGCCTGATTATTAACCCCTTCTTTGCCTGGCACATGCACCACTGGTGGGAACACTGTGAAAACAGTGTTCCTGAGGTCCAGTAGCTGAGGTCCCTGGGGAGATACGTCTGGTGCTACATAGAGGTCACTAGCAGAAACATCTCCCCTTTTCCCATTTCCCTTTCTGCCTCCTTTTCCAGGTGACAAGGAGTGAAACTTGGGTTCTTGTGAGCCAAATTACTTCTATCCTGTAGTGGCCCACCTCGGTGGGGCACCTGGTTTCAGTGCCTGGCAGCAGTGTCGCTCGCTGGTCCCCTCCACAGTAACAATTCAGGGTCTGTATGTTTAGTTATAAAAGTCAAAGGTTAAGTGATCTGGGAATAAAATGTCACTTAATGCGACAGAAACACGACAGAGCTGAACCCGCTGAGGCTTGTGTTACTCCTGGGGTTTTCTTTTTGCTTGCAGGCTCAGTGTTAAGTAATTTTATTAACTGAGGAGGGGGAAACATATTATTCGCTAACATTTTTATCCTCATTGCAAAATTTATTGCGTGTTGCTTCATAAGGTTTTGAAAGCAACACAATTGTGAAAGTAAGGAAAGTAAAAATGTAACGTTTGGGGGGTTTTTTGAGGTGTTATTTAAAACATTGTGTGATTAGTTAAAAGATTAATTGTTGCTTGTGGCTAAACAGATGATAAATTTTAAAATTATATTATTACAGTGTGTCAGCATAAAAGCTCTGTGTCCCAAGTGTGTCACCTTTTTATGTTTCTGTTGACAAGGTTCACATTTTATAGCACACTACCAGAAAGTGTTGACACATATTCAGATCACTGATTAAATGTTTTAAAAACGTGCCACTCAGAAACTAACCCTGATGGTCTTGGAGACCGGCATTTTAGGAGTCTGAATTCATTTCCCTTCATCAGTTAGGCTGTAACACAGTGAGTAGTATTAATTAACAAATTTTTTTTTCTTACACTGTAGTACATTACTTAGGAACAGAGTAAGTTATAATATATTTTTAGGCATGTGTTTTTATGGTTGTCTTTAATATGGTGTCAAAATTATATGTTAAATAGCTACTCAGAAAGATACTTAGACACTGAAATGGGGAAAAATAATCTTTCTCATGTAGGACTATATGAAGGTAGGTTTTTTGTTTGAAGGGTTTTTTTGCTTTTGTTTATTGCTAACACTTTGGTGTTGAGATCATTGTACAATATTAAAAACTCAGCATGTTTGTAATTTCAAGCTGGAGATACTCTCCTTATTTTGAAAGTTTCACCTATGAGTTGTTCCAAGTCTGATTCGCCACCTCAGATGTTTTCTTCTGCATGGAGTTCCCTGCAGATGATTCAGCTTTCTCCAGACCCACCACACAGGTTTGCTCCAAAAATTTTTATTGTATGGTCTCACAGGTTGCTGGGCAGTTCCCACTCCTTTCACAGAAGAGCTGCTTCTTCCCACAGAAGTCTCATAGAATAAAAAGCAAAACTAGTCTGAAAGCACAGTTTGAAATATAGGTGGTTCCTCCCCAGACCTGCTCTCTTTTGCAAATTTGGGCTTCTTTGTAGTTTCTGCCCCCATCCATTTTCTGTTCTTGGAAACCAATCAGCCTGTTTGCAGGAATAACAAAGGTGTGTTATTACTTGATTGTAAAAGTCCCCCCTGTGAATTGTCATGTGTTTGAGTCTCTGGAGCCTGAACCCAACATGGGAATCCCAGCTCTTGCTCTGGGCAGCATCTTCTGGGTAGCTTCTTCACTGTCTGTCCTTCAAAAGAAAATAATTAACCCTCATTAGAAGAGCATTACTTTGCATTTGAGATAGGCTGTGAAACTTAACCTGATAATTTCTGCTGGGTTTTTCTAAGGTTGTGGAAGTATGAAACATGCTGTCTATTAATGTTTGTGACTACTATTTCCTTTCTCAGTGTTTGTGATTACTATCTCTAGAGTGAGAGGTTTAGTCAAGTAAGAATATCCAGTTGGCAAATTACTCTTACTATTTCATGGAAAAGGATTGTTTAAGATACTGTGACTATATCTATAATTATCTCATCTCTTGGTTCACTGGTGGATTTTATTGTGCCTATTATTGTCCATCAAACTCTATTCATATTTTGAGTGCCATCTGTATTCTGTTCTGTTGTCTTGCAGTGCAACTATTCAGAGATATTTTTTTGTTTTATTCTCAAAAACACTATGAAAATTTTATGCAAATTTGGAAGCTGACTAGCTGAATGAAGAAGGAATTTTTAATTGCACTATTTATAGCGTTTTATATGTTTCGTTTCCAAAATATCATCCCTCATGAAAGAAAGGTGAGGCTTCAATTTCAGTTTCTATTGAAAACTCCCTGTAAACATTTTTAATTAAAGAACATATGAAAGAAGACTTCCTCCTATCTTTATAAATTGAAATAACCTGTTGGAGGCTCTTTCTACATCTGTAAGCCCTGGAAAGCATCATATATGTGCTCAAATAGAGCAGATGAAAGAGACCTATCAATCTCCCTTCTGCTCTTGATGTTGACTTGTCTCTTGTTTTCCTTTCCTGTTATGCCACTGAGGAGCATTTTTCAAATGTCTTGACTGTGATACACACCTGTCCATGGGGCCATTGTGCAGCCACATGTACAAGTCCCTCTGGTCACCACTTCATGTGAGAACCACCCTTCTTGTTTTGCTCCTGCCAACTTGGGGCTGCCACCCTTCTGCTTGTCCTCTCTGGTAGCAGGAAAGTTGGTCAAGCTTGTACAACACAGGGTGGTAGGTATGTATTAAAGAGAGAGAAATTGTGATTTTCCTCAGGAAGGTAGTTCAGCCCATCCTTGAGACAGAAGTGATAAACCATTCCATGGGGAGCTGCCTCTTTATCAACAGACTGCCTAAGGGAAACGTAACTTGCGTAGGCTCAATACCTGATACTTAGTTGACTAAAAAATGTTAAAAGGTAAACTAAAAAACTCCTGGCTCTGTTAAACCAGTGAGGTTTTGATTTTATAAAGTTCAGAAGTTTCAATGTAGTTCTTCCTTAGTGCTCTGGACAACCTGCTCTGGCAGTTGGGTAAATTGCTGGGCACAGGGCACCTGAAGCAAACCTCTTGTTTGGTGAAGTGACATGACTGACACAGAAATGCAGGATCAGTGGGTTCAGCTTGGGGTTTCTCAAGATAAACAAGAAAGCATAGCTTCACTATTGGTTTAATCTATATTTTTGAAAAATTAAATACCTTCTGAGCAATAACAAATGGAGCCATCACAGCACTAACAGACATGAAAATGTATCCATTGCTCTGCTCACGCTACAAAAAAGCCTGCACCCAAATTCCCAGTTGGGTATTATTTCCTGGATTTACTACAAAAAGAACAATGCATGTTTATTAAAAACAGAGTGGCTTTTAGCAGCAGCAGTAGCTCCGCACACAATACACCAAAGCACAACGGGGGCCTTCTCCCGGCAATTGATGTGGAGAAGACCTTTGGCAGAGCAATATGGAAATTCGCATTCAGTGGCTTGATTAATTTGGAGTTTGGAAGCCACCTTCCCGAGATGGATGACAGTGGCTTATTAAATAAATAAATAAGGAGCAAGCTGAAGTCGCGCCGGCGTTATAGCATCAGATTTATGTCATCTGCGCAGGCAGAAAAGGCCTTTGTGGCCGCTATTGTTCGGGCTGTCAGCGGAGGCCTTGGCAGCGGCCTTTTGTCAGGACTTGTGTCGGGGGTAATGATGGGGAGATGACGGCGGTTGGTCTGTTTGATGTAACCCAGTTTTATGGACGCCGGAGTTGGCATCCGTACACGCGGGCGGAAGAAAATAAGCGTGCCGGGGCGCCGGGCCTGCCTGCCCTCGGCTCCCCTCCGCAGAGCCGCCTGCGGAAGATGCCAGCCGCCGTTTTGGGGCTCAGCCCGCAGCCTCGGGCTGTCCCCCAGGGAGTTGAAAGGAGGGAAAGGTGCCCCTTGAGATGGCAGGTCGTGTCTGCTCCCCACCGCCACGGCTCTGGAGCCGGGGAGCATGTGCAGGTGCTGTGGGAGTATCAGAAGCAAAGCAGCGGGGCTCAGAGCATGTGTGCCTAAAATGATGTGGAAATAATTAAGAGTTGTCTGGTACAAAACAGAATAACGTGGTATATGATAGTAACCTGGCACACTCAGGGTAGAAGCAGGGTGGGAACGTTAGAAAAAACTGCACCACAAGTTACTGTATGACATTTTTAGAGGGGTGAAGGGGATGATGTAACATCTTTTCAGGAGAATCAATCTGCAGTCCCTGTGGTTTTTGCTAAGATCTTTGTACTTTCCACTTGATATTTTAATGTCTTATCCTAAAAAGCAGAAGAGTTTAAAAAGCAAAACTTGGTTTGGAGTCCCCTGTGATTCATTTTCTCGATAGAAACATAAAGGAAGTTTATGTTGCTCATGTGGCAGTCACTTAGCTCTTCCACATTAAACATGAGAAGTAGATAGATCACTGCAAGTCATCAAAAAATGTGAGAACACTGACCTGAAGGTGGAAGATAAAAAGACCCTCTTATTTTAGAATCAACTAAGAGCAACTCACTTTATTATGCCACAAAGCCAATATCATTGGGTAAAAAAATTAAAGATTGTTTGCACCCACTGAAAATACCTGTCCAGTCTGAGCTCTGTGGCTACAGATGAGTTTGTCTGAGGGCTGAACAGTTGCTATCCACATTGGAGGTCTCGGGCAATTAAAGTCAATTAAACTCCACTAATGCAGAACTGAATACCTGGGAATTTATCATAAAGACTTGTTGAACTTCCAACTTTGGCATTGCTTTGGAGGCAAGTACCTAAACATGGACTGAGTTTGACATCAGTGAACCCAGTGAGAAAGACTCTTCATCTAGAAGCCCTTTTTTGAAGGGTAGAGAGAGGGGGGAGGGTGTTAGAACAAAATCATCAAGATTCCTACTTAATTTGTAAATGGATTTTATACAAGGTTCCACAGTCTTAAACAAACAAGCAAACAAACAAACAAACAAACAAAAAACAGTAAGCCTGGACAAGCTCTTAGTGTCTCATGCCACTACTAACTACATGCTAAAGAGATTTGCCAGGGTGAAATTACAGCACAGGAGTTTGCTATAAAATCCACTGGGCAGAATTTAATCTCCTTTGTATAATATAAAATCCATAAAAATACTGGTCATTATTCTGGATTTTGCCCAGACTTTAGTCTTTTTGGAAAGAGGAATGTTAGTTCTTTGTTGAATGTGTGGAGAATAATGGAGAAAAGTGTTGAACCAACTTACTTGCTCTTAAGTTGGAGGGGGAGCTGAATGTAAAGAAGAAATACATTTTACTGGCTGGTATTGTCCCATTAGCTATATGTGTGCTCCAGATGACCACTTTTCCATGAGGATTTCAGAGCAATGTTTGCTAAGATCTGTGATGTTACTAAGATTGCATGGTATAGATTTGGTATTAACTGAGATCTTTATTAAAGTAATTTCATTTAAGAAATTTCACATTCTGTTCATCTTTATGTGACTGGCTGAGGTCAGTGTAAGTAATGCCAATTTGCTTTGAAAAACTATGTCAGTTGGTAAAACTGAAGTGCTGTGGTAAGCTAAGAAGGTCTATACTACATGAAACATTTAAAATTTTAGGGCTAAACATTATAGGTAAACATACAAGTCAATTAGACTAAGTCTTGTAAATTCATCTTAGATATCTAACTTTGGAAAATATTATATCTAACTAACTTTGGAAAGTATTCATGCTATACATCTTTAACTTTGGAATTTATTTTAGTAGCATTACGTTGAATACATTGTGTGACTTTCAAATAACTCCTGCAAACACACCATCAGCTTCTCAAAGGGGTTGATGGTTGCCTTGGTGCAGTTTTCATCTACAGCTAGCACAAGTAGTCATCCATAGTAACCTTCTAGAAACAGAAAATCCTCTTTCCAAAAGGTTGTCTTCACTTCTGTGTGACTTCAGTTGGTGAGTTGAGAGCTTTGTGTATTTTAGAAGAAGCAGACCTCATTTTGCAGCATTTATCTACCCCAATTTACCCATGTAAAAAAAACTACAAAAACAACAAAAACCCAAAATTGTTTTTGAAACCTCCTTCTGCTGTGCATGCTGTGACTTCTTGTTATCTCTGGAGCTATTCTTGCATGTGCTCAGTTGTAAGTGCAAATTACTGTTAGACAATGTCTTGAGGTGGTATTCAAAATGTTTTAAAGAAATTAGGGCATATATCAAAAGGAGGGCACCTAGTTATGGTGTGCACTGAAAATAGCACACCAAAGGCTGGAATGTTACTTAGGGTGAAACAAAGCCTATATTTCTATATTTTCATTGTGCAGAGTATCAAGAAGACCCTCTAACCCACTCAAATATTGCTCATTCACCATCACTGCAAATATGAATATGGGCCAGACAATCACTCTGATTACCAGTGTAATGTTCAACACCTGCACACATCACAGATTTTGTTTGGGTCTGGCAGGCCTTGGGTATACATTGTCTGGAAGCCTCTGATTATCATTGATTTTGCCATGCAGACTCATAGGAAGAAAATATATTTAAACAAGATGGCTCTCTTTAACTGTGTTAGCTAACAACATTTCTCTTTTTCCTATTCAGTCATGGAAATCAATGGGGATTTTACCAGAGCAGTGTTTTATCAATAATATTGGGGGTATGGATTTCTAAAATATTCTTCTTTGATAAAATATTTGGGTTTGTTTCCTGCTCTTATATTAACAATATGGCTCTGATGTCCTTCTATCAATCTTCTCAAATCTCCTTCTTTTCTCTCTATTTGACTACATTTCCTTTTGTACTGTTTAATTCTGTAGGATTTACTCCTTTCTTATTTGCTTGTTTGTAGCAAATAGTTCCAGTTGTGTTTCTTGGGGGATGGGGAGGATTTTTAGGTGACAATCTGGTCCCCCAGGAATTGAGATCACCATTTCAGTTAAAGCCTGAATTCTCAAGCAGCTCTTGGAGTGCAGTCAGACATACATTCCAGGAAACTTTGTCCCACTAGCTGGGTGCAAAAACAGAGCAAGGCTGTTACCTTGACATTTCCTTTGTAGGTCCTTGCACGTTTCTCATCTGGCCAATCTGATTGGGTTTTATTAGGAAAAAAAAATAGCATCTTCTAATTGGTAAAATGCTTTTGCTAAAACTGTTTTCCAGATTCTTGATGTTAAGGGACTAGAGGAAAAATTAAATTCCAAAATTCCTCTTTGACCTATGCATTAATATATCTCAAGACCCAAAAGCAAATAAAAATTCATGGACAACTATGTCCGAGAAGCAATGATGGCTGCAGGTGTGTACACCAACTGGTAAAAGATAATTCTGAATCAGAAAACTGTGTTTGTGTTAAAACAATGCACTTGGAGGTCTTTCTACTACTGTTTTGTAATGTGATGAAATGTTTTTTTGCTTATTTCTGAGCTAAGTTTCTGGATCCTAACCAAATCTTCCAAAAAGAGGATGAAAAAGAGAGAAAATCTTTTTGGAGTATGCCCTGACCTATAAAAGCACCGCTCTGCAGGAGTTACAAATGGCTTTTTGGCTAAGTTCAGCAGCTGAAAGGGCCTCTACTTTTGTCTCCAGCTCTGACAATAGCTGTGGAGAAGAATGTCTTCTTTAAAATTTCTGAGGATCAAGCTGAACCTTCAGCTGCTGGTCTCTCCTCTTCCATGCACACCCCATCCCCTCCCCCCACTCAAAAAAAAAAAAAAAAAAAAAAAAAAAAAAAAAAAAAAAAAAAAAAAAAAAAAAAAAAACAATATTCACCTATTCTCATTA
>VWZU01000206.1:53022-129342 GCA_013397095.1 Sterrhoptilus dennistouni | reverse complement strand
TAAAGTTAAAGAGCTTAATCCTACTTCTATTGAAATTGATGTAACTTTATCTCTTGTCAGTTGTTTTTTTTTTTTTAAGGTAGGCTCCTGTTTTGGATTGCGGGAAGTATATTTTAGGATACTTTTTAGTATACTTCTAGGCTGAAACCAGGTTTCATATTTAACAATATAATATAAAAATAGCTAAGGAAAGGAGACAAGACCATCTCTGTAAAAACTCTTTGGGTTTGGTAATAAGCAGTAGAAAGCTGGTGTTTTCTACATGGTTGAAGACAGTGTAATCTCTCTCGGTAGCAAGCTTCTGTATCAGGGGACAGCAGTCCCCAGCACTGAGGATCCAGCATCAGCAGGCTCTCTGGAATCAGATAAGTAAAACAGTTACTCCAGGAAATAGCTGAGCTGTCTGCAGGTCTCCTTGGTTTTTTTTGGTTGGGTTTTTTTTGTTGTTGTTGTTTTGTTTTTTTTTTAAGGAGTGCCTTGGTGCCTATATTTCTGATATTCCAGTGCTACCCCACCTGCTCTAGCAGGGAGAACTGGGCTCAGTCTCACCATCACTCTGACCAGGTTCAAACTCCAAAAATGCCCAAGTTGTTCAGACATTTGCTGTTTTGATCAAAGATCCCTTATTCTTCCTGTTGAAGCTCAGCAAGACAGAAATGCCAATAGCTTTCTATATGGCAGAAATGGACCTGTGCCTCAGTCCTCCCCAAAACAACTATTATCCTGAAGCACAGGACTTTTTGGAGAATGTGGACAATAGGGGAGACCCAAGATCCCCTTCCCTGGCACAAACTCATCTATATAGTGACCTGCCCCTCCTTTTGAGAAGCCATGTTTTAGGATAAAGAGGTGCTTGTGAGGGAGCTTCTGCTGGACTGGAGATGTTCTGCAGCAGGGAGGGGACCCATTAGAGCACTTTTTGCTTCTCTGTCCCTTGGTCCTCATAAAGAGCAGCGGAGGACCGAGGACAGTGGAATATAATAGGAAGGGTTAAAAGCCTCCTTAATTGCAATTATCTTAAATTGCTAAGACAGAAGCCTTGTGATGTAGCTGTAGCTTTCAAAGTGCAAGTTGTTAAGGTAACTTCTAAAGTCAGTAAAGGGAGAGAGGCGCATTGGGAGCGCAGATCTTCCATCCCAAAGACACCAGGCTTTTTCTTTGAAAATACCTGATTTTCTTGGTTGATAAATAGGGATCACCTACACAGGTAATGCTTTAGATTACCATGTGAGATGTAATGAAATCTGTTTCTGAATTGGTGAAGTATTTAAATTGCAAAAGTTGTGGTGCCACTGAAAAGGCATCACAGTCCTGAAGCAGCTGGGGAAGCAGAAAAATCATTCTGTGCCCAAAATAAGTCTCATGGTTAGCTGATGAAAAAAAAAAATATTATCCTAAAAGATGTGGATTTTCAAAGGATTATATCTCTGAATATATATCTGTAAATTTGTAGAACTGCTAGAAAAATACATTATGCTTTCCTGAGAAATGTAAAATGGGCATCAGATTGACCGATTTTGAGAGAATTATTGCAAAGGAATAATGCCGCTTTTTTCATTATTTGTATTTTTCAAATCGAAAGCGCAGATCTTTGGTTCAACAACTTCTGGGTTTTATTTTGAGGTGGAAAAGGACATATAGAGAGACTTACCCCATAGCAACAACCATTTTCAGCAGAGGCTGTGTTTGCTGGGTACAATGCAGTGTCATGTAGAAGTGCTTAAATTACTTCTGAGTGAGTTAGCTCAGGAAGTCAGAGCAACGTAATTGTATTAAGTGCTCTACTCAAGCTAATGTTATTTTCTGCTTGTTCCAGGACAGCTTTGATATGTCTGATGACATTACATTAGGTGTGTCAACCTGCCTAATGCACAGAGTAATGCAAAGTGCCTAAAGAGCTAGAAGACCAAGATAGGTGCCATGAAAGGAAGCAACTTGGTGCTTCTGACACTGTGTTACAAACTTGCTTTCCTACAGCAGGGAAACATCATGTGTGTGTTTGCGGGTGCTGTATGAAATCTATATAATCTATTTCATATAATATCAAGCATAATGTAAGGCCTTAGAGGAGGATTAAATCAGAAAGAAAAAGAACAAAAGTGGGATCATTTGGCCTCCTAAGGCCCTTAAGGGAATGGAAAACAAGTGTAACAATGTGATGATTGTAGCTCCAAGTTGTCTCCTTGGTGTGACACTGTTGTGGAGCTCACTTGTGTACCTACAAATTGTGAGATTTGCCTGTGCACCCCATCAATGGCAGCTTTGGATGTGCCCGGTGCCGCTCCACAATCACAGCTCACCGGGATAAAATGGAGAGCAGTGAATTTCTTTAAGGGTAGAGAGGCCCAGAGGATAATGCAGTCATTTAACTGCCTTGCCTGGCTTGATGTATGAAGTGGATTCTCGAGTGGTTCCCATAACATTTTGCTGGTGGTTTAATCATTACCAAGAGAAAAGCCTAAAGAATGCAGAGGACAGGACACTGCACTTGTGGGTTTTTTTCAGGGGTAGTGTTTTCTTCTGTTTTTAAGAAACGCATGTCTTTGATGAGATATGGCTGCAGGCTACCATTTTACATTTTATGGCTGCAGGCTACCATTTTACGTTTTATGTCAGCTACCTTTTGTCAGTGGCTCATTATTGATGCTGTATTCTGTTTTAATTCACACTGCTCTGCTAATCAATTACAGCATTTATCCATTAATCAGGTGTTCTGACAGGGTCAATAACTGCTTTGCAGTTTTGTGGAGTGTTACGCGGTTATCAAGCAAGTAGCAACAGTCAGTGGATTAGTTTAGTACGGTGTTGTTTTCACAGGCTGGTGGACTTTCAGGGGAGTAAACACCTAGTGAGGCTTCTGGCAATTATCTGGGTTTTTTTGATTCCTTGTCAAAAACCTCATCTGTTTGCAAAATTTTTCCTTGCTGGTGGGTGTGCAAGAGCAAGTGCATGAACGCGTGCGCTCACACATGTGAGCCTGCATGCACCCCTGTGTGCCTGCCTTCCCCCATTTGTGTGTGTACAAATAGACCTAGGTACCCTTTAGCCTAAATATCCACCTTATAAAATGTGCCAGTTCAGCTCCATGGTTTGTAACAACTATACTGGTGGTAAATCATCACCGACATTAAAGGGTTTTTTCATTTTAGCAAGTGGTATAGATAACAGAGGGGGCAACACTTAATTGGACAGTTACAGTTTTGGTAGTTAAGTTACCGTCTATAATGATGGTAACAGGTTTCAATTATCTTTTTTATGACAGATGTACCAACATTTAATTGTTTCTCGTCAAGTGTGGAAAGAAAAGACACTTCTGTAGATTTTTCAATTCTTCTACATGTCACTTAGCTGTCTGCACCATTGTTTGAGCTCCTTTCTCTCATCCTTTTTGCAGCAATGAGTTGTGTCATTCCCTCATGATCAGCACTTTTGTTGTCTTTGTTTTTTGCTGTACCTCAGAAGTCCATCTTTTCTTTCATCTCCTTCCCATTCATGCATGAGGGAACAGTTGTGCTCTGTTGTGGGGATGTTCCGCTGGATTTCAAACAGTAGGGTTTCTTTTTATTCTCTTCTAAGTAGTACAATGGGGCTGAATGTCTGTTGCAGAATGCACACACTAATATGCCAGGTTATTTGGTTTCTAAGAAGTCAATAAAAATGCTACATTTAGGTTCAGTACTTGGCTTGCTTTTTTTCTGCTGTTTGCCTTTCGGTCTTCAGTTATAAATCTGTTTGTTTGTTTCTGGTTATAAAATATAATCCTTGATATTAAATCCAAACGTGGAATCAACAAACACTTAGGAAAAAATGTTACTGGCGATGGAGTATTTTCACACTAGCAGATTTGGCAGACTCTGTCTTCCCTGATAAGGAAGGGAAAATTGCCGCCAAATCTAATTAATGGGGTCTATAACACGAAAGGAGAGAGAGGGAGTACAGGGCGGGGGGTAGATGCAATCATGAGTTCGTCTTGGCAAAACTTTCTTGTTTCTTGGAAGACTTAGCTAGTCTTTGCATTTAAGAAAAGGTAGCCTTAGTAGATTTCATTTTTAAGGACTTTTTTTTGCTTGTGCATGTACTTAGTTTATAAACACTTGTTCAAATCCATTTCAACAGCAAAAGGCTAAAGACATAAAAAGCTAGAGATATCTTCAGACACTTTGTTCTCATACTCAGGAACAATCTTCAAAATCCTTCTTAATGAGGTCATAAAAGAAAAAAAATCGAACAAGTGGTACTTGTGTACCTCTCTAGGATGTGTCATCGGGGTCACTTGCCACTAGGTTATCCTATTTAAAAAGGGATTGGGATAGTTCAATCAAGCATTGCATTAAGAGAGAGACTTTGATTAATTCCTTCTCTTCTCTATTGTGCTATAGATAATTTCAGTAAATTTGTGATACTTTCTTCTTAGTCGGTGTTGAGGCTTAGCGTTCTCAATGCGTCATGCTGAGTATTAGCATTTATTGGGCCTATTTGGCTGAAGTAAAGACGAGTGTAGGCTGCAGACAGCCCTCTAATCTTTGACAAGTGAGGCCATTCTTTCAACATTACCGTTATCTCAGGTCATAGAGAGAAAGTGTTCTCTTACAGGTTTGCTGCAGGAACAAATATGTCATGTAAAGGAAGGAGAAGAAGAAAAAGTAAGTAGGCGGATGATTTATTACAGATTTCTTTTTAGAAAAAATAGACGTGACTTTTACGGAGAAAATTACTGTCTTGAGTAACTTGTTTGTTTTGTGACACGGTGGGAGAGAATTAAAGGAAGGTGAAGCTGAGCCTTGTTATCAACTTGTGCCGTGACTAGAGACTTGAAATGCAGCAGAACTGCAACTCAGAACCCAGCTGTGATTGCATGATATCTATACTTCTTGAAACCTAACTTTTTTTTTTCAAGTGATTTGCTTTGGTGGGAAATTTCCTTTTTCATTTAATTCTCCTTAAAAAAAAAAAAAGAAAAGAAAAACCTCAAAGGGCCTGTTTTTACAATGAAGAAACCATGTCCTATTTCTCAACTTAATATACATTTTTTTCCATTTAAATATAGGTCTTAAAATTTTGCATGATATGTATTTTATTCATTGTAAAAAATTTCTCTCTTTATGTTGTTTGGTGTAATCTCCCTTCTCTTCCCTGGCTGATTTGAAAATGTGCGTGATAGTTGCTCCGGAGATTCAAGGCCCTGTTGGGTATACACATATTTAGGCGCTCTTTGAAAAGTGGATTTTTGACCTGATAGACCGTAACGGCTCCCAGGGAGCCACTATGGTCATTGTGTAAATCCTTCTTAGTTTTCGGTTTACTCACTTGATATACCGTAACGGCTCTTAGGGCCGTTATGGTCTTTTGTGGTAATCCAGCTGCTGCACATGCGTGTGAAGCTTTTGTGCCTGAAAATCCTGGGGAAGTTTTGTTGGGAGCGTAGCGGGCACGTCCAGAATTGCTTCCTTTCTGGTGGGATGGGGTGAAATGGCTGGAGGAAAAAGTGATGGCTCTTCTTCCTTTCCCTCTGGCAGTTGCCAAAAATGCTGGGGCACCTAAAGGACTAACAGCTTGCCAAAACATGTATACAAAAAAGCCACAAAACCTACTGTCGGATGCACAAAAAATCATATGGGAAGACTGATTTGATTTAAAATGTTCACAAGTGTGTAACAGCTGATTTTTATTTATGCAGTTGTTTCATGTATGTCTAAGATGTGTCAGGCTACTGCCCAGTGGGATTTTTGACAACTGAGTTATTGACCCTTGAAAACAGGGAGTTGTAAGTGAAAGGCTGATATAGTCGTAACTATAGCAACACTGTCAGTGTTCCTGTAATTATTAACTTTTAAAAATAAAAAATTAAGAAGCTGTTTCTTTTCTTAAAGAAGCTCTATTACAAACTGATGATGCCACCATAGAGATGTGGTATATTGAAACAATGCATGTCAACTAATTACTAAAATAATAAATAAAGCAGTGCGAAAGTATTGAAAAGAACGAAGCACCACTTGCTCATATGAATGAGGCCTATTGGTTCAAACTGTTCATACAAGACAGTGATGGCAGACAGGTTTAGCCATCATTTTGGGCTGTGTAAAACTGTTAGAAGGCTTCATTTTCATTACTTGTACAACTTTTCATGGAGTGCGCCCCTCAGAGAGTCAGTGTTTCTACTGAGGCTGCAGGCAGAGATTCAGAGATTTATTTGGAGTTAATTCTTTTTGTATGGGACCAAGTGATTTGACTGCAATGTGTGTGCCTGCTCTTAGCATGGAGATTGGCTGCAGCTCCCACAGATGCAGTTTTACATGGGCTGCTTGGCAGAGAGCAGTTCAGGTTGCAATACCAGTGGATTGTCAGAGCCTGTGCTACACCCTCCTCCTGCTGAGCGTTGCCAGAGGTGGCAGATCTCTATCCTGGCATGACTCTAAGCACATGTGAGACATATCTTCCTTGTACCACTTCCCATGCTTTTGTCCCAACTCTTCCTCAGTGGTGGCTGTCACCTGATGTGTTTCAGGTGGGACACCTTCAAAAAATGATGCTGCTGTTCTGGAGTAACCCTTCACCCCCATGGGGACACAGCCAAGGACTGCCTGTCTCATCTGAGTGTGGTTTTCCAGGACTATATGCATGTGTTTGGGGGGGAATCAAGAAGGGAGGGAAAGACTGTTATATTTCAGCAAGATCTCCTGAGCTGCAGACCACTTGCAGATCACTGTTATGGTCTTCTAAGACTTGTCAAGTCACTAAAGCTTTTATTATTGGCCTAGGGTACATTTACATTCTATTACCCGCCTTCTCACAAGGGTGAGAAATGTAAGTTTCTGTAAAAAACTTGCACACCTTACTATTTAATGTAAGCACAGAAAGAATTTAATATTGCCACAAATGACAGCAAGTCCTCTATTTTCTTATTCTTTATGATTCAAACTATTGATAGTACTATATTTAATAGAGTTCTTTAATTCCTTCTGTTGAACAATCAGTTGCTAAGCTTTTCTTAGCCAGGTTTTAGATAATGGCTTTTGTTTTTGCTTAGCCATCTGTCCCTGTATTAATTGTCCTTTTTCCCTAGCATTCACCCATAATTTTGGCAGACTGGTTCCTGAGGTTGGTATAAATTCCTTTTGCTTCATTTTCTATTGTTGGACACTGTTACCTTTAGCATTTCACACATTTAATAGATGCAGTTCTGGCTACTGAAAGGAAGTTCAGTGACTTGCACTGCGTTGCAGGGAGCTGAAGTTTCTTTATTTTTAACATTAAGTGCTGGCAAAATGATCTAGAGGCCTAAATTAAAATGATCGGCTGTGTGCAGGAAATCACTGTGCAGGCCAAGTAAAAACATTTTTCTGTTGTCTTTATGAAGGGAGGTGACAGGTCACACTTTGAAGGTTTCAGAAGAGCTTCTTCTGGGATGAACATCGAAGTTCCTATTTAATTTCCACTCTATTTGCTGAACCACTGTGTTCTGTGTGTTTTACACATCTTCCCCAGTCTTTCACTGGAAGGCTCCTTGAACCAGAGCCTTATTCAGAGTGGTGGTTACTTAAGTGATATTACACAAGTGCTCAGCCTCTTCATTTTATGCTCTGCTTATTGGCTGAATCAAGCTCTCACTGTTTCCTTTTTGCGTCTTCCTCTTCCTCCCCCGTGCTCCCATCCTTGACTCCTCTTTCCACTGCTTTGTCCCTCAAAGACTTATGCTACTCTACCCGTTTTCCTTAAGTGATACAGTTGGCTGTCCTGAGTTTATACAACTTCTCTGTCTCTGATACTGCATCAAGAGACCCCTCAGTCCCTGCTTTGCTGATTCTTCCCTCACCAAAATCTCCACTGACCTTGTCCTCTTCCTTTTTCTTCCCTTTTTTTTCTTTAATTTACATCTTCACCTTGCTATTTTAATCTTGCCTTTGACCTTTTTTTCTTCAGACTTTTTTAGTGGATGTCTAGTATGTCTCCTTTTTTACATCCCTAGTTGATGGTGTGGTTTCTTTTCCATGGTCTCACCTCCTCTCCTTGTTCATCTCTCCCACAGTCCTTCCTTGTCTTCTGTGGTGGCTCAGTTGGGGACATACCCTGGCAGAGTCTTCCTTGCCACTTGTACAAAACCAAAACCCATTCCTCCTTGTGGTGTCTGGGGGTCACCTCACCAAGACTATGCATTTGTCACCCCTCTCCTGGCCAATTGGGCCATCCTGCCTTGCTCTGTGATGGCTGTTCAGGATTGCCTCTCTTGCTTTGACTGGCCTCTAGAGCTGCCTGTTGCATGTTGTCAGCTTCAGTTTTTCGTGTCTGTGGTGGCCAGCTCCTGGGCTTTCCTCACTTCATTAGTTGGCCAGACCTGGCTTCTTGAAGCTTACAACTACCTTTTCATTCTCTTCCTCCTGTAGAGGGTTTTTAGGCTTCTTCCTTACCGGCCCTTAAACATGAACGCAGTCTTACAAAGTTCTCCATTTCCCCGGTTTTCAAAACCACCCTAATATTCCTTGTGGTAGGTTAAACATTGGTTTGTTGATTGCTGTTTCCAAGCAATGGAAAAGGTGTAGAGAGTAACAAAAGTATTTTGAATCAAGATGTGAATGTCTGTTAAAATTACAGGGTAATAAATATACTGCAGTCAGCTGAAACCTTATTTGTCTCTCCAGCCTCTTTTATCTTCACTTCTCCATAGTTCAATCTGTCCTGGTCTAGAATCTGTCTTCTGTTTTTTTCATAACAGGAACATTTTTGCAGAGGTTAGAAAATAATGAAACAGAATATTTGAACCATATACAACTTAACTATTGGTTATTTATCTTTCAAATTAATATAAGCCACAGAGGCATGAATAAATGTACTTACTAATAGTTATAATATCCTTTTTGTGGATAGAAATCTAACAACATCTTCAAAATGCTCAAGTTAGCATGAATGACTGCTGTCGTGGTGGGAAAACAATTTACATTATATCTGCTTAGGACAGGAACGGAGTCTGTTTTTCTAAGGTCTCAGCTGCAGCTTTCACAGCTCAGAGCGGGCCCTTAGGAGAGGGAAGGAGAACATAATTTAGATTGGGAAAGACACTTTAGATACTCATGGCAAGAGTATGCCCCACCTTATCCTGGTGCTTCTCAAAAGGGAAAAAGGAAAGAAGAATTATCTATTCTCCCAACCCCCCGCTTTTGTGGTTCAGTTTAATGCCTCTGGGTACTGCTGTAGATGCCTGTTTTAGCCATTAGTCTTTCTTCCGCCCTATTAACATATACTGGTAGAGAATTGGTGAAATAGCCCCTAAATTGCCTTCTTCACCACCAAAGTAGTATGAGCAGGATCAAGGAAAAGAGGATGGGTGCTAAATTTGCAATTTTTAGTTTACTGACCTTACTAAGGAGATGGATTTGGAGTTCACTTTTTTTTGTGGCTAAAAATATTGAGCTCCAAGATATGAAGTGGAAAGAAGGAGTGTCACTTGTGGCAAAAAACACATGGCTTGTTCATTCTGGCAGGGATTTGTCAAAGACAGCAGTGATGTGAGAGGCAGCACTGCTTTGGCTCACTGTGACACGGCTTCAGTCTGTAGCAGCTGTAAATATGTGGGGTCACACCTGAACTTGCAAGCTATACAGGATGCCCACAATGTGTGAATGCAAAGTGTGTGATGCAAATACCTCAAGCCTTACAAAAGCAAGGCAGGCCATCGATAAATAATGGTGGAACAGCCTTTAGTCTAGTATATATGGGGTCCTGAGGAAACTTTGTATTCCACTGGAGAATTCCCACTCTAATGCCTTTGCTGGAGATGCAGGAAGAGGTAGTTTATTCCAGCAAAGTATGAGGAATGTTTGAGACTAAAAGTTGGGAAAAAACCAGTTTTATTAATTCCTTGGATTTATGGGAGTCAATTCTTTTTGCTGCTTTGCACTGATCAGTGCTGCTAATGTACTATGCCATGTTGGGTCTTCTTATACATGTGTACATATATGCACATTTATATGTTTACATTTATATGTGCACAAGTACATAAATAGATTGTGTATGTGGATGGATATATGCAGGCACATAAAGATAAAAACATAAGCACGTACACATATAAATATTCACCCCCGACTATTGTGGCTGCAGGTCAAAAGAAACCCTTACCTTTAAGGGTGGGCCTATTTTAATGTCTGCTTGGAGTCTCTCATTCCATTCTTGCTTGCACACTGAACTAGTGAGGCCGTTGTTTTGCATGCTCTCCTTTAAACACAAATGACACAAAAAAGGAGGAAGGCTTTGACTGCTGGATGTGTTCTGGAGAAGACAGTAGATATGTCACAATTTATTTTTTTTCACCACATCTGATGTTAATCTCTGTCAACAAATTTTGCCATTACTGAGACACCAGCTCAACTAAAGTGTTATTCAGGAAGAAGATAAAAACTGAAACATACATGACATCTTCCTATCAGCAAGGAAACAGATGATGGCAAACAAAGCACCAAGTGAGACTAAAACTGGTTCAAACCATCCAAATTCCTTATATATAATATCAACTTTGGGAGGTACTGTTTCTTAATATTCTTACAGATTACTGGCATGCATTGCAGAATTAAATGTATCTCAAGGCCTTTGCGCTAAAGTATATCTAAAATGTTACCGAAAGAAAAAAGTTGACTGATTCAGAAATGGAATAATTTTTCTCTTTATCCAGGACAGGACAAAAGACATATGTCATCTGTCTTATTTCCTTAAGTGTAAACTTGTATTCATGACACAGGTTATTAAAGAAGACTTAAAGGAGAGCCAAGCCATGCCTTTATGCATTTTCACAGGGATTTTTTTCTTCACAAGGTTATATATCAATGAGTTGAGAGAGTCTGTCTGTCATTCAGTTTTTACACAGATGTGGAATGCTGTAACACTTAAAGAAACACAGCTGCTCATTTAAATGGCATAAAAGCTGTTATGTGGAAGTAGACTTAATCCTATTTCTCCTAATAGATTTTGTTTTTATGTAATCCAAGACTTTTGCTTATCTATAATGTACCATCATTATGAGCTAAAAGCCATTATCTTTACATGTGCAGATTGCAAGGGAGGCAGTGGATTTTTCTTCTTCAGTTATTTTTAAATAAATATTGAACAGCCTGTGTCAAGAATTTAGAAGGGGAAAACCCTCGCTCTTAAACTAAGGCAGTTGGAAGAATTTCTTCTTCATGGGTCTCCCAAGCAAGCTGTGTGCTTGGTGACCTCTTCTTCTGTCTCTTTCTTCCCTTCCCTATCTGCCAATTTCTCTTCTCTCTAATGTCCAACTCTTTCCTCCCCTCTAGACAGCCATTAAGGACGGGGCTGTTTTTTAAATTTTAGTTTTCAGGGAGGGGTACCAATGATGAAGATGTGTGTTGTGATGCAGTGAGATAGGGAATCCACATTTAACGGAACCGGACATTTGGGAGAAAAGGGGCATCCCTGTGAAACAAGGCCATTGGTGAGGGGAGCAGCTTTCATTCATCAGCTTTGCCTAGGTGTCAGTGGGCCTTTTCATGTGTTCACTGGCCACAGTAAATACATGTTATAGGAACCATAACCACACAAGTAATCTCACCTGGGAAATACAGATAAGAAACTTCCACAGAGCATGTAATAAAAGAGGAGTGCTTGCACTTGCACTTGCACTTGCACTTGCACTTGCACTTGCACTTGCACTTGCACAGCCCCATCAGGTGCCCCCAAAAAAGATCTGCTACCTGATAATTACACTTTTTTTTTTTTTTACTGAAAATAAAATAATTGTGATTTGCAGAGAAGTTGATTTTCATCAGAAGTTGACATTCAATTGACTTTTTAAAATGTCCATGTTGATGGTGAACTGACCATAACATGGAATGGGACTTTCTAAGTGGGGGATCTGAAACAGGGACCTGAGAGCCATGGTTCTAGGACAGGTTTCTGAGTTTCCTGGAATGTGGCAAAACTAGTCTGAAGACTTCTGTGAAAATGTTTAGAGAATTAAATTGTAACAGTAGTTTAGGAATAGAGCTAAAAAAAAGAATAGCTATAGCAACCTTCTGATTTAGTGTTAAAATGTATCCTTAGCCAATGTTTATCATCCATCACACATTCGTATTATCTGCCTGGTAGGTTCAGCACCTTTATGGTCTCTAAGCTTGCCTACACAGCAAAGCTTATGCCTGCTAGGACAGGCTGTAATGATATGACCGATGTGTTCCTTGAAATTGGTTCTCTGCTGTGGACACCCTGAGGTGGAGTTCATCTCCCCCAGGCATGCTCACCTCCTCAAGGGACATCAGGAACTGCCTGAGTCAGGAGGAGGATTATGGCTGAATCCACCCTTGAAAGGTGCACCCAGGGCTTTGACCACACCCCCCAAATATGCACCCCTGGGGGTGGCAGGACCTGACCCACCAGCTCAGTAGAGTGGGGGGTTTTGTCCCTTTCAGGGTAGCAAATGCTGATCACTCACTATGGGGACTCTGTGGATAGAGGTGCTGAGCTTGAAGAGACTGGTGGGTGCTAAATTTGCAATTTTTAGTTTACTGACCTTACAAAGGATATGATTTGGAGGGCCATTGCTGAGTTATGGTTTGGCATGCCTGTTGCCATGTAATAAAATTATCCTTCGGCTGCTTATGTGAAAGATCAAAATGAGCTGACAACTGTCATCTATTTATCATTGATGTCACTGTATTTATTATTTCCTTTAATCCTAGATTCCTGAAGTCTCACCTTTAACTTATTTTTTATTTTTCAAGAAAATTTTTATTTTTGAAAAAGCTTGAAAATACAGTGTGAGGGACACAGAATCAGAAAATAATGTTTCAATATGCACTTTAAAAATATTGCTATTTTTAATGCATCATGTTGTTCACGATTTTTTTAATTCTTGGCAATGTTAGCAAATAAAAAATAAACAGCTTTTTTTCCAAGAGATGTATGGAATAAGGGGTAGATGCAGAACAAATACTGAAGAAAATGTAGATCTTTCATTGTCCTCTGTACAATAACAGTAATGTTAAATTTTGTAATGTACTGAAAAGGCAGGGGAAAAAAGAAAGTTTCATTATTGGATAATAAAGCACTTAAATAAAGTGTTTATTTACTGGAGATCATGAAGGTTTTGTCTTTATAATGTTTTTTAATCCACACACTGCCACTAGTTTGATATGTTTTAACATTGGGTAATAGAACAGAGATATAGTTAAAGGCATGAAAATATAGAAGTCAGAATGTTTGGGAATTCCTTGCTATATTTTGAAATTAATAAAATAAGAGCTGCTTTTCAGCTGATGTGATTTTCAAAGGAAATAGGGCTGGGCTTATTCTTGTTACTACCACAATCGTCATAGAAAGATTCCAACGTTTTGCTAACATTGAGTAGTGCTAACAGCACAGAAGATTCATTTGATCTTATATAATGTTTTCATGGCTAATAAGATTTGCATATGACATTTTTGCATGATTATAAGTGCCGGAATGTCATTGCAGTAGGCATTAACTCCTGCGATTGAAGTTAAGGGAGATTTTTTTTTTTAATAGCTAATCAAGAGTTTAACTGCCTCTGGGGCATTTTAAGAAAATGTTATACTGTACTTAACGAACATTCTATTACAAATAAGAATTATATTCCTGTAATTAAAACAGTCTGGATATTGCTTAATGAATGCTTCTCTTATCTTAATGTGTAGGCAGTAAGGATTCATGTAGTTGCCTTTATTAACTTGTGGAGTTAGTTAAAAAGCTGGTTAAAACAGTAAGTCCATATCAGGTCAATATAAAATGCTTATGTAGGGATTTCATTGCTCTTATAAATCCACTAGTTAAAAAATAAACACAGATGCTTGTTTGTGCCATCCTGAGCCATATTGCAGGGTAGTATTTCTGCCTGTAGACATTTCCAAAGTTAAGTGTTGCCTGGAGCACTGCAGGATTTGTAAGTGTTCTTCTTTATTGTCCGCTTAGGAAATATTTTAAAATTTCCACCAGGCTTGTATTCAAAACCAGAGAGCGGTTGGTTTTCAATTAGTGTGGCCACAATTGCTGTTGAACTAATAGCATTGTGTATTCATTCCTTTTTTCTGTCATATTGCATCAGTTTTGATGTAATTACAACATTTTCTCTTTTTTGATGTAATTGCAGTGCATTGTAATTTTATACTTCTGTTCTTCAGTGCTTTAATATTTACTAATTGCTTGCTAAATTGTTCTTCACTGCTCAGTTATTTGGCACACGTTCTGAAGGAGTCCAGTTTAATACAAAATAATTCTTTGACTTAATAATTCCTCTGCATAATATAATAATTCTACAGAATAATTCTTGGTTAAACATAAATCATATTTTTACTTTTAATCTTATTCTGAAAATATCATACAGGTTTGGTTTTTTCCCCAGCTGAAATTGAGTAGCTTTATATTGTTTAAAAGATACTCACCACTTGGATTGCATCTGTATACATCTAAGTCTCAATTTTGCACAAGTCTCTATACAAAAACCTGAAAAAAGCAGGTTGACCCATGTATAGCCTAAGAACACATGGAAGTCAAACAGTTTCATAATTCAAAATTAATGCCCATTCTGAAGGCACTTAAGAACATGTTTAACTGTAAGTGTTTGACTAGTCCTTTTGATTTCTTTGGGCTAGGCACATGCTTAAGTGGATTTACAGGACCAGTTTCAAAATGCAGAGAAGACTGCAATGTTGTTTTCTTTTTCTACATGGTAAAAATCTCTGTGCTTTATTTAGTATTATAATTTTCCTATGTTTCTAAGTACAAGAATAATCAAAATGTTTGTGGCTTGACTAAGTGTAGACTGGCGTAAATTGCAAATTGAGATAAAATATGGTCTACCAGTGAAAAATTCTTAGAAGTGTGAAGGTACTTTCAGTTTGTAAAATATCCCCACCACAACCAAAACTAGGAAGACAACAGTTTGCAATAATAAATCAGAAATTCTGAAAGACCCGAAGTGGATGACAAATTATTTCTTTCTTCTGACTTCTACATCACTGGTATATTGACAGTCCATTCCTTTCCTTCTGCTAAATATTGTCATTCACAACTTTAATGTAATTTTATTTTAACTCAGATATAAATCAGAAGTGATTTCAAGGATTTTACTGTTTTCTGTTTCTCTCATGCCATGCAGACATAGATATCTAACCTGCACAGGCTCTGGTGAACATAGTGACTCTCTGTTACGGATGACAAGATCATTTTAACAGGCAGGAATGGCACTTTATTGATTCTGACTTTATCAAGTGCCTGTTTCTTATTTTGTATATAACTCATTAGCAGCCTGCTCCTAAACTGCTCAGGAGCCTTTGGATGAGTTTGGGACTCGGACTTTAATCACAGTAATTAGCATGGAATTTTTGAATCCTGGTCTCGATCTTGACCTTGTAGCATTTAGCCAATGCGCACACAGCTGGACCAGTGGCTGGGGCTGCAAGAGCTCAGTGGTGGGGATGCTCCCAGTGTCCTGGTGTGGGAACCGACGTCGAGGGAATAGAGGAGAGTGGGGAAGAAAAGAGGGGGAAAGCATGTTCAGTAAGAAAAGAAATTCTGCCCAAACATAGTTACCAATTTTTCTGTATGTACACCGAGATGGGTACACCCGTAAATTCAGTGTGTGAAAAGGCTGGGGCAGAATTCAGAGCAAGGGAAGAAAGTACCTGATGGTAAGATGGAGGGGAGAACTGGAAGAGTCAAGAGTGATTTTGCAGTGACATAAAGAATCTCTTCGAAGTTCAGCTTTTCTGCAGAGGCCACCAGGGTGGGTCTGAATGTATAAAAGGCAACCGTTGCAGATGTGTGGGTTTTATATGGTCACTTCCTAAGACAGATTTTGGCATGGGATGTTCCAGGGCAGCTTGTTGGTTATATATGCCTAGTCCTCCCCCTGAATTAGAAGATTCTCAGCCTCTAAAGGCATTTCCTTTGTGCCACACAGCTCTGATAACACTTGGTGCATATTTGTCTGTGCACAAAACCCAAAAATACATCCAAAACAGTATCTTCTTACTTCTCACTTCTCAATGCACACCTTAAAAAAGGCGTAGTTTTTTCTAAATCTCTCTATATTGGTATTGGATCTTCATTTTTATTGTGGGATGTTTTTGATATTTAGAACGTGTTGCAAATGTCTGTTGCAGCTGCTAGTTGCAATTCTCTTAAAAAAATGTAATGCAAGAGTTTACCTTAAGAAAACATACAGATAAACAAAATTTTGCAAAATCACTTTAGTGCTGTAGATTTTAAAAATGCAACTTAGAAACTGAATTAGTTAAATAAATGAAAGCACTTAAAATTTTCTTAAAACAAAACCTGTCCATACTTGGTGTTTATTTCTATATCTTTATATTTAGGAAGACAGAGAAATTAATTGTTATCTTAACTACATGTTCCTTAGGTGCAACTGGCAAAGTGAATGTGTTACAGACAGAGAGAGTGCTTTTCCGTTGCCCTACAGTGCTGTGGGTCTGATTAAGCAGCAGAAAGCTTCCCAAGAAGCCAGATACTTTGTCAATAGTAAAAGCAAAGCGAGGTACAACTCAGCTCGAGAATACTTTATGGGCATGATGAGTTATTCAGAGTTATCCACACCATAAGGAAGGGAGCAAAGCCTCAACTGTATGTCACATATGCTAAAGCTCCCCAAGACAGGACACCAATTAACCTTGGATGATAGCAAACACACACACACACAGAGGCTGCCCGAGAGGAGCAGCCTGTTGCCATTAGTAGGAAGCAGCAGCCCTTGTCACCCTGAGCCATTATTTAAATCTCTTTTAAAATTCGCTTCTTAAGTCAAAGAACCATAGCACTCTCCTCTTCCTCACAAACACACTATTTTTGCTGCCCTGAAAACAGGAGACGTTAGTAATGTGAAAAGCCAGTGGTCCTTTTATTTTTATCTTAGCTGTCTAATTTGGCCATTTTGAATTGAGAAGAAAAAAGTGCCTGATCTTCAGTCAAAGCAATTTAAGGCATGATGGAGCTCTGAGTGAACCAAAACAACAGGGTCAAATGTAGTTGAAAGAACATGATGGGGTAAATAAAAGGTCTTTTTTTTTTTTACATTTAGTGCTGGTAGGAGGAGAAAGTTTGGTTAACTATTTAACCTATGATAGCCTTTTATCATTTTATGGCTTAGGGGTCCATGATTTTATGCCTTTGCCAGTAAGTTCCTCATTTTGTATTCAGTCTTTTCTCTGGTGCCCAGTTATATGACTTACAATGATTTATTGGAGATAGGAAAAAAATATAAATAGCAGATAGAGACACATATTTTCGCTAAAATTACTTTAGATTTGGTGCTCAGTTTTCATTTCCACTCACACTTCCACACTTCTCTGTGTCATGATTTTTTTTTTTTTAAATCAGTGAGGCTCTCCTTCCCCATTTGGTTCAGCTCTTTGTTTTTTTGCTATAATGCAATGTGTCCTGATCAGTTGGAGTGAGTGCTTGTGAAAGGTCACTTGGAAGCCCCCTTTTCGTTTCTTTCTGCTACAGTTTTTCCAGCAGGCAAGCGCTCTCAGGAGCAACCCCCTCCAATCTGTCCCTTTTGATATCCAAAGCTGGTTGTTACGGGGGTTAAATTTCTTAATTCGCTGAGGTTTTGTGAGCACTTCTTCAGCTCACCGCTCTCTCCAGTCCCTGCAGCTGGGTGCAGACTGCCTGTCTCCCTTAGGATGCCATGGAAGTGTTAGGGTTTATTCTTTCACCTTCACACTTTTGGGGGACCAATTTTATACCTTTATGTTTTCCATTAGCTTAAGGGAATTAATCTTCACATTACATCTGTGTGAGATAGTGTCAGCCTTATGGTGGGAAGTTTGAAATCAGACAAAGACTCTCCTGGTAAAGAAAACTGCTTGTCAAGAGATCTCAAACCATGAGAGCCTTCTGCCTGCCCTGGCAAGGGCTTAGGTTTAGGGGGTTTCTTAATTAGTTTTTTGAGGGTCAGGGAAATGACCATACTGAGTCTGGAACAAAGAAAGAAATCAAAAGTGTTTGGTATGTTGATAACCCCCCAGTTTTAATTTCAGCATAATTGGATCAGGGTTAGCAGCAGTTCTTATGTAAAGTTCCTTCCCTTACATTTTATTCAAAAGTAAATATCATAACTCTTCACTTCTAACCTAAGTATTTTCTTTTTCATCTTTTTTTTTTTTTCTCCTAAAGAAGAGCTGCTTGCTTTACCCGGATTTATTTCCACTAGGAGAGCACTACAATTTTGGGGACCTGTATTCCTGTATTCTGATGGTAAAGCTTGTGACATGAGCTTTTGTTTTCCGTTCAAGGAAATGTTAGCATTTTTTCACATGTTAACTTTTTAACAATTACAAGGAATTTCTTTTCCTTGAAAACTGCTGTCCTTTTCTTTTCCCTCCGCTTTTCTCTCTTCTTGATATTTTTATTTCCCTTTTATATGGAGACTTGTAGATTTTGTCACTTCAAACGTTAGCTGTTCCTCCTCTTTTCTTTTGCTTTACAATACACACTAGGAGATTTTTTTTTTTTTTTTTGCATATTCCTTCCCTTTCTCTGTGAGATATTGTAGTTCACCAAATTTAAAACACTACAGTATTTAGAATCCCCGCAGTGCCATTTTAAGTATTTGGACCTGGAAAATGCCCCAAGTAATAACTACCTGAATTGCTTTTAATTACACAATATAGCTGCATCATTTTACTTCAGATTCTTTTTGATTGATGCTGTAAGGCAATTGTAACCATGGATGATGGGATTAAGTGCCTCTTGAAGTGACTTTAGCTTCTTGTGGGAACAAAGGGAAAGAAGAGAACACTTAGTCCCTTTTTGAGTGAACAGCCTTTTTTCACTTGCTATATAAAGAAATACAATTAACAAACATTATCCCCAGAGGTGAATTGAAATGTACATGCGGACAATAACCGCTCTTGACTGCAATTAGACATATATGATCCGAGGTATTTTGGCCATTCATTAGTGCTAATTGTTTGAGAAACAAGCCCAGAGAACAAATGATTAAAATGTTAGTGCCATAACCAGGATTATTAGCATGTGTGATAAAATGCATGTGCCGCAGCTGTACCAATAAAACTCTCCAGCGAGTCGCTTTGATTCGACAAATACTCAGCGCGGCTGCGAGCCCTTCGTATTTGCACAGGGCCTGCTGATGTTTATAACAAACAACTTGTATCTTCTTTTCTTAATTAGAAAGAATTACTATGCAAATTGCAGGGCTTTGTAATTCCATAGAAGTTTCCTTTGTTTTTGGCAGATTATTTGTGTGCAGTGGTGTGCTACTCCCGGGTAAATTCAACACAGGAAAGCCATGATGTTTTCTCCGGAGTGGGTTTTTTTATCACATATTGCAGAAATAATTTGTAAGAGGTTTTCCTGCTCTAGTCGAGTCTTGTTCAGGGGGTGTTGTGGGTCTTGGATCACTTCTGTCCTTCTTTCACAGCTCCACAGATATTGTGACGTGCTGTTACATACACAGAGGTCAAAAATACATGTTGTGGAAATTATTCAGATTTTTTTAATAGTTTTAGTGAAATGTCTAAAAATGGTCTTTGCAAACACTTTGCCAACACTATGCCAAAGATTGTAAAAGGAAAGATTTGGCCTACTGAGCAATGAATATTTTTCTATGTGTTTGGCAGATCTTCCAGGGCTGATTTGATTTAGCAAATAAACAGAGAACAGAGACACAGGTTAGAGTGCTGGAAATAACTTGTGCAAGTACTTTACTTCGTGAGCTGTATGTTGTTGGCTCCAATGTGACTACACAGGTGTGTGCAGTTAAGTATGTGTTTGAGTATGAGCAATGCTGGAATGCGAAAATGCAGTTTACAGCAGGGAAATTTGCATAAATTGGGGTAATTTCACTGTTCGTAGTCACACTGTATGGCTGCTGTTGCAAACTGCAGTGTCCCTTAGTAGTCAAATGGGTTTTCTTTTCTCCTTTCTGAGGATGAACTATTCACTCTTGGGTGAAATGGTTCTCGGAGGACCATGAGTAACTTTAACTTGCCAGCTACTTTTACATATTTGATGAAGACTTTAGTAGAGTGTTATGTTTGCTGAAGAAATTTAGCTTTATTTCCAAAACCCGAGAGCACTCAGCATGCTGCCAGATGCTATGAATGAAAATATGCTGCTGTAAAACAATTTAATGAGCAGTACCCAATAGCTTAGTCCTTGTTTTAACTTACAGTGCTTAAAGGAAGAAACATTGTCTTAGCAAATTCACTTGGCTTTTGTCCATGTGTTTAGTTTAAAACATAGTCAAGCTTAGTTTGAATCATTAAAATACTTGGAGCCAGGAAACATATGTAAGATTTTCCTCCTCTTTATGGCACAGGGTTAACAGTATAATCGAGACTGCAGTGCTGTGTGGGTTTTTTGTCCTAAAAAAGCAACTGCTGGGGATTTTTTTATTTTATCAAAATAACAGAAGTCAAGATAATCAGGAGAGTGTTTCCTACCAGAGTAGCTAACTGCTCATATACGGAGCACCCCAAGCCTTGCCACTGTTTAAAATAAGTCTATAGACAAATGGATCTATTAATTAATCCATGTCTTCCTCTGCTTTTTTATTGCAGAACATAAAATATGACTTTGCAAGGAAAATGCACAGTGATGATTAAAGAATATATGTCAAAGAGTATATGTCAGAGAATTAGCATGCGACACCATTTACTGCGGTCACACCTAAAAATACTTGTTGAAAACTCTTATTTTATATTAATATTTCTAGAGGTGTTAGTTTTGAAAGGAGAAGGATTCTGTGTTCGTCCACTTACACCAGCTCCTGCTGTATATATTTTTTTCCTGGCCATACCTTTTGAAAAAATTATTTATTCTTCAACTTGCTAATATATCCTACCAACAGTATATTTTTAATAATAATTTGTGACCTGAGAAACCCATTGTTTGAGCCCATGTGGCTAAAAGTTGTTTAGGTGAGGTGTAGAGACCAATAGTCACCAGGCAGTAGCATTTCCAGCATTAAGCCTATTAAATGATGACGTTTTAATGGATTAAGTCTATCACTTCTTTGGAGTCAAGTGGTCTGCTGAGGAGGCTGTACTGCTCCTCCATCTGAACACAAGTTCACAGACCTGGATGGTGACACCTGACTAAATCTAGTCTGCAGGTAATGGTGCTTTCACCTGCACAACGCTACACGCCATTGTGTGTGGTATGCAGAGCAGGGCTGCCTTCGTGAGAGGCTGCAGCAGTGAGAGGAAAATGGCTGGTCAAACAGCGCTTGGTTTGATGACAGCCCAGAAGAAATCCTGGGAAACGTGTGCGACAGAAGATACATCTCATCTCAGCATGCTCTGAGATTATGGTGTTAGCCACGTCTATCAGGTTTCTGGTGGGTTGGAGGGCTGGTGAGAGGCAGTCATTAAAGGTGCTTCAGGGGCTGCTTGGCTCTAGGCTGGAGTTAACTATTAATGGGCTGAGCTCTTTGACTCCTTTGTGCCCTTGGGAACCACAAGGCTGAAGCCATCAGAGAAAAAGAATAGAAACTAATCACTTTTGTTCTCTCATATATGTTTAGGGAAGGATTGCAGACTTCTTTACTGACCTCTGTGCCACACTGAAAAAAGATCCTCCTCTTTCCATTTGAGATAAACCACTCTTCCACCTAGTCCTTGTTCTCCCAAAGTGTACTACTGCAAGAAAATGAGATTAAGTGGATTTGTCTAGCAGCCACTTGAGTTGCTACAAGTTCTGTTACCATCCCCACTTCAGCCTGAAGCAGGAAACGTGAAGTAGTTTGTGAGAGAGAGCCAAAGAAAGTACTTTGGGGGGCTCAGTAAATTTCAGTTGCGTGTCTCCAGGTGTAGATAGGACCTCCACCACCTGAGTCTTGAAGCTGTTGCTGTTATTAACGAGGGTAACACTGGCGTTTTTAATAAAATAATTTCTATTTAACTGTGAAGGTGTCCCATTTCTTAAACTGAGAAAAGGGTTACCAGAAGAGCCTGGTTTTTGTAGCTCTTAAAGAGGATCCACACAGAATAGGCAGAAATATGCAGCAGATGGGATGACAGAATAGTTTTCCTTTTCAATTTAGTTTACTGAGGTAAAATGTGACAAAAGCTTTCTTCATATTTTTAACCCAAGTTTTACATTCAGCTTTTAGGGTGCACACTCTAGGGAAAGAGAGGGTTCTTCAGCAGATTCAGCTTAGAAAAGCAAGTATTACAGCAGTCTGTCAGTGACATACTGCATTGGCTCTGATTTAGATTGTCTGAACTCATTTCCAAGCATTTGAGAGCGTTAGTCATGTTTGCTTTGAAAATCCACATGTGTGTGTAGCCATGTGTTGTTCAAGTCTGGCAACTTGGGAAGCGTTATTTAAGAGGGGCATAGGAAAATGCATGGGTCCCTGACATGAGGCGATAATGGCATGTTCAGCATGGTGCTAGGAAAGCTTTGCTTTATTCAAAGTGCTGAATAATATACATGATAATGCATAGTGGTGTTATATGGTAGGATTATTTCGTGGTATAAGTGCCTCGTGCTTAGTATGAAGGTAAATTGTCTTATTTTGTCCTCATCTTTGATGTAGCAGAATAGGCCTGAGGGCTACAGCATGCAGTGGGGAGGAACAGGAGAAGGCAAGGGTTTTTTTTTTTGGAAGGCCAAGAAACACAGTGGCACCCTCTATAATTTATTTCTCTGTGCTTGTAATTGTGCAAGCTCCCCATGGCACTCAAGAGCAGCCTCCTCTGGCAGTCCCACAGCCTCCAAGTGCACTAACCCAGCTCCTGCCTGGGTTAGCTGGGTCCTCACCAGGAATGTCTGAACGTAGTGGAGACCACCCCAGACCTCACACCTATGGGCCACAGGGATGCTGTCCTCTCAAGCCATGTGGCACCAAAGGCTCACACCTGCACTGAAGTGTGGTGCACAAAGCATTTACAAATTTTAGAGGACACCACAGCCAAAAACCTGCTGCTGATGCTGGTGGGTTTCTGAACTCTGTCAATGGAAGTCTGTGCTATGGATCTGAAGAGAGTAGCAAGGTTCCACACTACATGGGGTTTTCATTCTGTTTTCTTCATTTCCCCCTCCATCCATCTTGCTTATTTAAAATTTCCATGCAAATACATTTGTTGATATAATGCTAAGGTTGCAAAACGAACTTCACAAACCTGTGCTTGTTTTAACCAGGACCCCTGCTTTATTCACAGCATGGCATCCAGCTCCTGGAGGAAATGTGGCAGATAGCAGTCTCCTCCCCAAAGCACTCTTGATCCTTTCCCAGCACAGTCTGCATCCTACAGAGGAGTCCTATGACAGGGAAAAAACTAACCACCACCTTTCTGTATTCCATACTTGCTGTAGCACCCAGAACGGGCAATGTAATTAAGGCTGCATGGATAAACCTCAGCCCTGGCAGGTCTTCAATTATGTTTGCAACTTCTATTGAACACAGTGGTTTTGGGGTTTTATATTGTAATTAACTGTAATACTGATATCTCCCTAACTTGGCTCTTCCAAAGGGAAAAAAAAAAATATAAATAGCCCAAACCAGCCACTATCTAGGTAGGAATGTTTGCTTTTAAAATATAGTCAAGTATTAATTACAGCATTGCTGCCAATAGTCTAATTTCAACAATATCTTTTACAGGTTGGATTCTCTCCTACCAGCTGGTGTTCCTAAGCTTAGTTATCGCTTTACATCATCACACAAGTATGTTCCCAGACGGGCTGTGCTGTATGTACCTGCGGATGATGAAAAGAAGATAAGAAAAATCCCATCACTCAATGTAGATTGTGCAGTGTTGGACTGTGAAGATGGTGTTGCTCTGAACAGAAAGGTAATTAAAAATTGTCTGTGTGATATAATCAGCACTAAAGAGAACTTGTGGAAAAACATTGCCTTTGCCTTGGGGAAGTGACAACCAGAAAGACAAAGATAACTCTTAAGATATACAAAGTAATGTCACAGTGATAGGCTTTGTGAAGGCGTTGGGAAAATCTGGTTACCCAGAACTCAAAGAGATCCCGTGTGAGTAAGCAAGGAGGGAGTTTTGCAGGAATACAGAACTGGGCATAAGCTGTCATCACAGAAGAGTGGGAGATACTGTTATTATTGCAACACATTTCTCAGGGAAGAGGAAGAAACAGTCTGTAAGAAGAGAAGTGGGAAAGGCAGCATTAGTTCAGAATCACCAGGTGGGCGATTTGTTATTGAAATAAAAGCATCTTCAGATTGTGAGCAAAACAGTGTGTGTCTAGGTTTGAGCCTTGGGAGGTTTGGAAAGATATACTTTCCAAAAAATGAAATTCTGGGGGGAAATGCTGTTAGGGATGTTTCTCAAGGAAGGAGAAGTTAGATCCTGAGCATATCAGTGTTTGGAACAGGGATGGACAGCAGGGTGGGAGATAGATGTAGATGTGTCAAGTACCTGTGCCAAGTTTTTGTTAACATTAAACTGTGGGAAAAGAGAGAATGAATGTAACGCGCATTCAGCTTCACTGGCAAACAATTTTTTTTAATCTATGGAAGTAACCATTTTAGTATGTTCCACATCTTAGAATCATAGAATCCTTTAAGTTGGAAAAGACCTTTAAGATCACTGAGTCCAGCCTTATATATAACTGCCATGTCAGCCATCTTAACCAATGTATACAAGAAATTAGTGCAAATGTTTCCTAGTGAAAGCTATTTCTCAACAGGAATGTAAGTTTGCTGTCACATTATTTTCATATTTGTTGGTTTTCCTAACTGTGTCTCCATGCTTCAGACTACAGCAAGCAGCGTTTATGGTTTGAGTATAAATGTCTTCTCCAAAAAGTTAGGAAAACAGGCTTGAAAATTTTCCCATGTCCTTTCAAAAATGTGGATGAAATTTTATTCCTTTCTTTTTCTTGTGAGTTAATGCTTTCCAGAAGGACTCTCCTGGATAGTGCTCTCTTTAACCTTCAGCTCTTTACAGGTATGTTGGAAAGGAAAAGTATTACAGGGTTTGCATGTACCTATTTTAATTCTGAAAAGTGAAAATAGCACTGCTGGATGTTCCTGTGTACTGTCAAAGATGATTGGAAAGCATTTTTCAATTGCTAAAATTCTGTGTTGAAAGACTAAGATTATATCTCCTGTCACAGTGAATCAGTATTGTTTCATCACATTTCAGAGGCTGCTGCTGTAAGATGATACATGATGTAGTTGTGTATCAAACAGAAGTATTTTTAGGGGCAGTTTAATTATATCTAATAATTTATAGCATAAGCATTTATTTGTAATAAAAAATGACAGAAAACCAAAATTTTATTATCAAGATGACAAAGCTGACAGTAGTAGTTTCTCAAGGGTGGTAAAATTCTAGCTCTGTTGAAGTGAAGTTGTGCCACTGGGTATAAGATTTCAAAGAAATTAGGGGGAGAATTGGTAATGGAAACTTGAGACGACAGATGAGCCTCTGCCTGAGCTTAAATGCAAAAAGAAAGCAGACAGGAGGTAGAAGTGGGGACAAGCTACCAAGAAGCCACAAAAAAGTGTGGTCCAGGCTCGTAGAAGCAGAATGAGGAAGTTCAGAGCTTGTCTGGAATCAAAACTGGTGAGGGATGAGCAGGACAGTGAAAATGGCTACTACAAGTGTATCAGCAGTAAACATGAGAAGGAAAACCAGTCAAATGGGTGCGCTGCTCCATGAAACTTCAGGCTTTACTGTTAGAGTCTGTCCAGTCTCAGGCCTAGAAGCAAAATTCAGGGGAGGGAGGGAGAAGCCACAGTAGGGGAGGATGGAGTTAGGGTCTGTTTAAATAAGCTGGTCTATGGGACCAGATGGGGCACACTGGAGGCCTCTGAGGGAGCTGTCAAGTGTCATCACGAAGCTGCTGTCTGTCATCACTGAAAGGTCAAGGCTGGGGGATGTTCCTGAAGCCTGGAGAAAGGCACCTCTGCCCAAAAGGCCCTGGGTGCTTTGTACAAGAAGCTGCACAGGGTCAGTGGTGTGTCCTTGCACCCCCAGGGCCGTGCTGGCACCACTGCACCCTGCAGGTCTGGGGAAGGGGGCCTTCCCCTCCATTTGTTTTTGACAGTTTCTTTGTGGAGTCCCTGTGCCAAGCTGTGGATCCTAGCACAAGAGAGAGGCTGACCAATGGGAAGGAGCCCATGAAGGGCCATCAGGCTGATCATGGCACTGGAAGAGAGGCTGAGGGGCTGAGCTTCTTCATCCTGGAGATGAGATGGGACTGATGGACACTTTGCTTCCTGAGGGGAGCTGAATGGGTGCAGAGCCAGACTCTTCTCAGGGGAGCTTATAAATGGTACAAGGAAAAAAACTTGACACAGGTTGAACGAGGGGAGATGTTGACTGGAGAAAAGGGAAAAATGTCTTGCCCATTCAGGTGGTCAGAGACTGGAAGAAATTGTCCATCAGTGGTGTATCCTCCCTCCCTGAGGGTATTCAAGCCTTGGCTGGATGCAGTTGTGATCAGCCTGGTGTAGAGCAGTAGTTAATGCTGCTTTGAGGTGGTCTCTTGAGATCTCTTCCAACATGAATTAGACTGTGTGATTGCATGATTTAGTAGAGAAGCCTAATTCAAAGTGATTGGAAGTTTGAATTTCATTTTTAGATCTGCCACAGATACTCAGGAAGAGTTTGAGACTTAGGTTCTATGAATGTGAAGCTGAAATTATTATTGCTCTTGCAGCTTAATTTATTAATGTTTATGAGGTGTTTGGAGACTTTGTGTGAAAGATATGTCAAGAACATGCATTGAAGTACAGTGTTCAGTGGCCCATTGCAAATGGGTCATTTCAAACTGAGGGGGAAAAACCCACTAGGAAACATAGCAATGCTGAGTCTTTTATTCATTATTCTTAAATAGTACAGATGAAATTGACTATTTATTGCTGTGTCTGATATTACTTAAAATGCTACTTATGGAATTTCTTCAAACTACTGCAGAAATGTTAAATTTGGGGAAAACCAGGACCTGACTAAAGGTTCATGGTGCCTTGGGCCTAACTTGCTTGTCTACAAGCAAGTAGCAAGTTTGAAGTCCAAGCAGCAAGTTTGAACCACATCTAATGGGCCTCTTTTAACAAGATGCTGTGTGGTTTATATTAGGATTAAGTTAAAATTTGACAGATCGATAATCTGGCATGTTAGCAGCTCTATTTGCTTGCTCATTCAGAAGGAAATTAGGAAGATGAGCTTCCTATTACTGAAACTGCATTTGCAAAGCTGCATTTGGTTGCAGTAGCAGCTTTTGAAGCTGCAGCCATAAAATAAAAATATTTAACTACTATCTATGCAATATTTTCTCTCAATGAAGTTTTGAAAGATTTCCTTTCCTGTGCCTTACCCTCAAAATTATGTTTTCTAATGTCTGACAGAGAGCCCCAGAAGAGGGGAACCCATACCCATACCCTAATCTGCTTGGCATTTTGGGGTTTGCATTTCTTACTTTCAAGAGCTACAGCACTGACCACAACTTGAGGGTTCATCTTTTTCTCCTTCTTTTCAATCTTATTTTCTAGCCAATATTTTGACTAAATCAGAAAACCAGAAACAACCTCACAGCATTCACAATGAGAATTTTTTTCAGTGAATTTTCTGAGGAGAACCAGTGGGAAGAAATGGCTAAGAAGCGAAGTTGTTATAGTATGCTGAGTACTAACCCTGAAAGTAGGGTTAGATCTGATCCTGGTATGAGTAGCACAGGGGCTTTTGCAACACCTTTGGGATTGGGCAGAGCAGTAGGAGGTCTTCAAAAATTCAGAATAGGAAAGGTGGTAGGAAGATATGCTGGTGTTGCTGAAAATTTCTTTTACAAAGATAGCTTTAGTCTTGCTGAACATGCCCTACAAGTCATGCTGTTCTCAAATCCTGGTTGGGGATCATGCTGTTTTTGGAGGTTCAGATGCATAGTGTCACATGATGTAGACTGTCAGCTGCTTCTCAAGGTTTCTGACTCTGTAAGACATTGGGTATTTATGCAATAGAAATTTAAGTTTTGGTTGTGGGAACAATTGAATATTAGTAAAGGGAAGCTACCCTGAGGTACTATTCAGAGACAAAGATAGGATTTCTTCACCACTGATGCACATATGAAGTTTTTCAAGTGTTGTTATACATTTTAAAGAAATTACTCAGAATTATGGGCTTGGTGATATTTTAAAGTGAACAGTTCAAATAAAAAAATCTAAAACTATAAAATTAGAATTAATACAGATTGCAGTGTTGATAGGTCACAAATGCATCACGCTCTTAGAGACAAAAATAGCCTGTATCTATTTCAGCTCTTCACAGGAAAAGGTCTGAATATGCCTTCATTTTGATTGTAAAAAATAAAAGGTTTTAAAAATGGCTGCATTGACAGGCTTGTATGATTCATATAAGCCAGCAAGCTGAATTGCATCTTATGAAATTGAAAGATCTCTGTGTAGGAGCTGAGCTGTCTCAAGGGCTCTCAGCCAGGCCAGCAGTCCCTGCTATAGCTTTCCTCTGTAGAACAGCATTACTCACTGTGCTTGTAGGTCAGGTGGATCTATTACCAGGTGGAAAAGTTTTCTCTTCCTGTTGGAGTAAGGAAGATATCCATGTCAGTGCGTTCATTTTCCAAGGACATGGTGAGCCAAGATTTTGTAGTTAGTTCTCATGGGCTATATAAAGTTACTGCCCTTACAAGAGAGTTTTCTAGAATGCATTTTTTTCAACAGGATCCTGTCTTGGTGGTGCTGTTCTTCAGAGCATCCATAAAGTGTTAGCTGCCTATCAAGAGAATGGTTGGGGTTGCTACTGTAGTCTTTCTGTATCTCTCTGAGTCCTTGGCAAGAATTCTGGAGAATTTTGATGCCTCCAAAGCAATGCTATTTGTGGCTTTGTCTTGTTTGTGGTCTGCAGCATGGTTTTGAAAAACTGGGATTATGGGGTGCACTCTGCAGCCACCTTTAGTGTGCCATCAGGCCAGGCAGTGCACAGTCCCTCCTGCCAAAGATGGCCTTTGAAAATTCTCTCAGGCAAACTTTGAAAGTGCTAGGATTTGGCCTTTTCTTTCCATGGGGAACACCGGTGTTATAATTAAGAATCAAAACAAAGCCCCATATTCCCTCTGCTCATGTTTTTTTTTTGTATCAGAGGTGTAAAAGCAATTCCTTGGAGTGTACATATGGCTGAGAAGCATCTGTGCACTCCTTTAGCATAAAAAGACTTGAAAATAGGGAATTTTATTGTTGATCCTTGGGAACTATATAGACCTCATTCATCCAATAAAAAATTATTGATATTCAGGGCTGCACTGTAAAATTATGTCAGACTGATTAGAGTTTAAGCTCCTAAGCTTTATTTAATGTGCATTGTCATTATATGGCTTTGTCTCTTTTAGAAAAAAGTTGCTCTCTCCTCCAGCACTTAAGCAAGAGAAACTGGGGAAGGGGAAGCCTCAGCTCTGTTCTTTTCCCATGTTCTCTCCTTGAGAGGGGAAGTGATGGCTCCTGAACCTCTCCTATTCTCCCCAGTTTCCTCAGCAGTGAGGGGAAGTTTGGTTGTGTTAAGAGGAGATACAGGGGATCTATTTGACTAATCTGAAGCATGTCCCCTTAGAATCATAGCATAAATGCGTTCCTACCTAATATCATGGAGCCACTTAAAAACTCATTGTGCTGTGTCATGGAAGAAGGAAAAATCAGTTAATTCTTTTGAATTGTCAGTTCTAAAAAATAGTATTAAAGCCTGGCCACCTTTCAAAGTTCCATTATGAATAACACATATGTAAGAGATGTCTCTTAGTTCATTAAAGTTAAGAGCAGATCATCCACAAACATGCTGATTTTATGGAGATTTTTCCCTGTGAGAATGCCCCTCCAGCTCTCTAGTGGTCTGATCCTGGGGTCAGAAAAACAGCATGCTGGAGAGAGGGCATCCTTGCCTACCATTTTCCCCTGAATCTGAGACCTTCTGACCTTTTTATTCCTTATCATTGATGACAAGAGTCTCTTGCATATAAAACAACACTTCAGCTAAATTCAGGGGTGGAGATAAATACATAAAATGGGTCAGCATGGTATACAAAAAAAAATTTGAGGCTTTCTTAGTTGAGATGTGTTTTCTTATTGATGTTATTGAAGGATTTTATAGTATTAGTGGAAGAACGCTCCAGTTGGTTTCCATAAATCTCTAGTTACTTCAATTAAAACCAACAGTTTTCCTGTATTATATGATGATAATCTCTTTTTTTTTTTTTTTAATAAAGCCGTGTTGGTTAGGATTTATCAATGCTGCAGGTATTTCTCTAGGCTCATAGTGAGACTGTTAGCTAGTACTTCATAGGCACAGTTGCATGAAACATTGATAACTAGGTTATTTTACCAGGTCTTTGCTTTATTTATAATAAATTAGTACTGTACCTAATTGTATTCCTCCTACAGGGAGAAGGCTTGCTGGTAAAGTGTGTAGAGAATGATTAAATGTACACAGGCGCATAGTAGGGTGACTTCTCTTCAAAAGATGCACAAAATTAAAATGGGAATGCTGCTTTCCCCAGTGGCTCGCCATTATTAAAAGTCTGAGTAGCATGGGAAATTTCTTCTGTAGGAATTGGGGAGTCCAAAAGTCTCTCTGGTTTATTGTAGGGAAGCTGAACTGTATGGTGGAACTCTGCAAGGCCTTTTTGATCCTTGAAGAGTTCTGATGAATATACATTTTTATGGAAGTTGTAAAGTGTTTTCATTTCCTCATTAATCCCACCATGGTCCTGGAAGAACTGCCACTCCTGAGTACTGACTGTGACAATAAAAGTTTTTGTTCCTATTGTTTTACTCTACAAGCCAATCATCTTCCTTACATAAAGATTTGAGGATTCATAAGGAGATCGCAATATTCAGCAATTTTCTTCTTAATGAGCTCAGTAATGCCTGTTTCTCTTCGAGCAGAGCCTTTGAATTGCCAGTTATTTCTTTTCCACTGATTCAGATGTATCCAATTAAGTTTGACTTGGACATGTACCGATACAACTATTACTGCTGACAGAATGGTGTCTAGAAACCTAGGGAAAATGTCTTGGCTCAATATTAACAGGGATTTCAGACAGGAATATGTTAATAGACCTGGGAAAATATTTTAAAACATACAGCTAATATTTGTATGGACTTGTAAGTCACAGTCCTTCAGCTTTTGTGTGTAGTCAACTGTCTGCAGGCACATCAGCACACCTGGGTACTGAAGGCTAACTGCAGGACTCGAGTGTGTTGCTACATCTTTCTGGACCAAGTTTCAGTATTTCATCTGTTCTTGTAGCAGGAACAACCTGGCTACACAGCATTGAGGTGCATATAGGTGCATTGAGCACCTATCACTTAATTTGAAGAGAGCTGTTGAGTTTCAAGTGTGCTACAGAAAACCAAGCTAGTACTAAAAAGTTCAGTTTGCATGGGTAGCTGAGAAACAATCTGTGGGATCAAATTTGGACACTTTTTTGTATGCAAAGCCATGTGCTGTGTTGTGTTTTATTGTGTTGTGGTGTGGTGTGTTGTGTTGTCAGGGCTGCAATGGCACCAGGTGTGAGGAAACAATAAAGGTACTGCCCCCATCTCAGTCACAGGGGTACTCAGCACTTAACACCGTTTGCTCCAGATCTTCTTTGCTTTTTTTTTGTTGGCAATGAGTAGGCATTGGAATGTGTTCATGTATCCAAGTTTCCATTGCAATTAATCTTGAAACCTAGTCTTGAACTTAAAATTTCATTGTGCTCATAGCCAGTAGCCCACCCTGCCTATTCTTCCTCGTTGCAAAGCCCACACTTCAAAAACAGAGTGGCAGGTCAGGAAACCACAGACCCCTATTAGTAGGGGCATGGACCAGAAAGTGGTAGGACACACAGAGAATACAGCCCTTGCCCTCTTGGGTAAACTTGTCTACAAGGTATCTCTGTGGTCACAGGTAGTGGTACAGTGGTTCTGTGGTCTGATTTGGGCAACATAGGTAGGGAAGGAAAGGTGGAAATGCATGGTACTTTTCCCAATGCACTGGTGCCATCAAAGGTGGATCTGTCCCACTGAAGAGTGGGAAGAACCTCAGAGATACTCAGAAGATTATGGGGAAATCTGTGGTTTATTTTACCTAACTGTTTAAACAATACCTGTTCACCTGGGGCTTAGTAGTGTTATTAGGTAACAAAACAAAGAAATGTGCTGAGATGATGGGTAAGAAAAGAATTTTTGATGTCAAGTGAAGAAACAGCATAACCATATATGTGGAAGTTGCAGATGGAGGTGAGGATGTGTGTTGACATGGTTAGGCTTGGGAATCATGGAAGGTGTCAACTGCCAAGATTCCCAAAAAAATATGATGTTTAACATCTGTATCTTTGGATTCATCTACTATTCTTCTGGAGACCAGATAAAAAGATCCTAGCACTCAGTGGTGGTACCACCACTACCTATGCAAAAGCCTCATTTCCTTCCACTGTATGAGCAAGACTCCACAATACTGATGATGCTATGGATTCTGCTGTCCTTATTCAGATAACATTTCACAATGAATTAAGGACATTTGTGTCTAAATTAGTAACTCAAAATTAAGCCCTTAGGGAGTTTGAGCTTCTTCCTGCTATACAGCAGCATATATTGAATTGAAGGCATGTGAACTGTGCTAGTTGCGAAATAAGCATAGAACTATCTAAAGCTAGCCTTTTATTTCCACCATGAATCAAACCCATGCCATTATATCCCTTTAACTTGGAGTGGAGCAATTTATCTCTGTTCAACAGAAGACAAAACACATGGATTATAATTTCCTAAAGCCTTGTTTTTTAGATATTCTGTGAATTACTTTCTTCTCCGAATAGTGAAAGACTCTAAAACTGTGCTTTATACACCAAAAGAATATACTTTCATGAAACAAGCTGATACCCAAAATCTCTGGCTCACTGATAGTGGAGGGCATCCAGAGCCACAAATTTAATGTGCACTCACACACAGAATAGAACACAATATGCAAGTCTTGTGATTTTTCTAGTCCCTGTCATAAAAGCCATAACAAATGGGGATGGAGCATTAGGAACTGTGTGCATTTTTTTGTTCCCATCTAAACCTGCACAGCGCTGCTGGTCCACAGTATGCAGTAGGTTCCAGAGGCTTGAAAGCTCTTAATGCATCCCTAGGTTACACATTGCCATGCCCAGAGTTTGGGCTTCCAAGCAAGAAATTTTTTTACAAAGAAGTGAAAAACTTGCATATTTTTCTTCATTATGGCTAAGTCAAAACATCCAGCTGTATTTGCAAAGTTGCTGTTTTGACAGTGGTCTTTGTAGCTGTATGGAGCATGTGCAGTTGTTAGCATATCTAAATGTACTGTCCAAAGTAAATTGTATAAGTCTCCAAAAACAACTGCATACCTCTGCAAAGCCAGCCTACAGATTTGAATGTTAATGTCAGCTGCTTTGCCGAGGTTGCTCATGTTTCTTTTTGGCTGTAATATCACAAACTGCCTTTTTGTCTATCAATAAGGAAAGTGATAAGCTGACTGTGGAGTCCGATGTTTTTGAAAGCATAAATGAAATTCTAGTGTTTTCTGAGTTTGACTAACAATTTCTATCTTTAAGGCAGCTTGGTTGCTCTGAGACTGATGGTTTAACTCCTGTATAACATAGCGCTGCCTACTGTGGATCGCAGTAATGGCTCTTTTGCTATCCTTCTTTCACTGCAGTACAGTAGGGCTACTCTCTCCAGAACAATGTACTTACCAGTTATTTCAAGATTGGGAGAAAATAATTATAAATACTTTTCTTTATTTTGATCACTGAGCTGCAGAACACCACAAATCCTTGTGTTGTTCCTCATTTGGGAGCAAGTGGTTATAAAGATCCTGGCTGTTAATTTTAGGATGATTATAAACCATGGGTTGCTAATTCTTTCCTGCTTACTTGTTACAGCCTCTTGCTACATTGCCTCAAAATAGCTGCTTCTATGCCAGACTTAAGATAACTTTATCTTAAGGTTTCACAATACAATTGTGCATTAAAAGGGGATATGTGGAACAAATTGGTATTTTCTTCCAGCTTAGTCAGGTTATTGGTTACATTCTAAGCTTTGATTCCACATAGACAAAATCTTCCACTCATTAACCAATTATTTTTAAATAGAATATTTATAGATCATAATTTAGTATGCATTTTCTTGAGAAAAAGGGCAAATTAATACATGTAAACATGGATGAATCTATTTAAATACGCTGTCCACAAAATCCTTACAATATGTAAACAACATTTGTTATGCCTTGGAGATAACATATGATTGGACTCACGAGACCCTGTTTATCCTAACAAACAGTTTCTTTTATAACTTCAAAGGGAATTTTATATATTTATGGCAATAGCAGGGTGTTAAGTGCAGCTAGACAGAAATTATACCTCAGCTATTTAGTTAATGCCAATAGGGATTAAATTAGATTTTATAGCTGTTAGTAGAAGTCTGTTTTGTAGCTAACAAGTGGGATTTTTAAATCCTGGAAAGCATAATCCTATTATAAAACTGGCAGCTGAATTAACATTATCTAGGAAGCAAGTCTTCACGGATTAACATTTTTTGACATTAACAAAGAAAAACTAATGCTACAGGGATATTAGATGCTTTTCCCAAAAGTAGGGGGAAAAAAGAAAGTGAATATAGGACAAGATAAATGGCACAAATAGTGCAGGAAGGGGAAATGGAGTGAAATATGCATGAGGTGAAATCTGGGAGTGGTCATGTTCTGCCTCAAATACAAAGGAAATACACTGACTAGGAAGAGATCCCACAATTGATAATTCACATATAACCCACATGTTGATTTATACATGCCTCGTGGCTAATTCTCAGTTATCCAAATGAGCGTGGGATAGCCACTGAGGCCTTCTCCCATCCTGGGAGGCTGTCTGCATTCCAGCTCTAGGAAGACTGACAGCAGTGCAGAAGGAACACTCATCCCTTTACTGAAAGGCACATCAGCTGTTCCACAGAGACCCTGATGAAGTTCTCCTTGCACACTTTTAAGAACAGTTCTGAGACAAGTTGCTGTAGGCAGTGGTACAGGGCATGAGTGGGGCAGTGAACTTGTTCATTCTGCAATACAAAGGCTGAATAGCTATACGGGTATGTACCATGTCATGTTTAAATTTAAAAATCTTTGTCCACATCATAGTTGCAAAACAAAACTTATTACTTAAAATTGTGAATTATGCATCTCCTGTAAATGAATTTAAAGGTTCTGTGGTTAGAATCTGAGGCTTTACTTAATCACAGTTGCAGCATTGAAATAATGAAATTAGTAATCTTCTTGTGGACGGCTAAGAAAAATCCACTTAGTAAACTTATCAGACACAAAAATACAACAAACAATTTCTTCTAGGTTTTGCAACATCACATTCAGTGTTGTTGACACGGTACAGATTTTACGGTAACTTCTTTTGGCTTCCATCTTGTCTCATAAATTTCTTTCATATCAAAGAGAGAATTTCAATGATTACAAATGAGTGTGAAATATCTTAGTTGCCAAACTGTCTATCCTCCTCTGAAGGCAGTGCCATGAGGAAGAACCTTGGAACCATTATTTCAGTGGGAAAACTCACATCATTTGGCATCAATAGGACCAAGATTTATATCCTGTTGTGTGCATTTTGCACCAATGATAATGAACCCTAATAGGAATAGGAAATAGATGTTCGCCCTCTGTTGTGGCTTTTTTCAAAAAATCTGTTCTCCAAATGTGTTTTTTATTCCATATGCAGCAGACCATAAGCCTGGTGCTTTAAAGCACACAGGGATCTTTTAGCCATTGCCACAGCCCTCTGAGGTACCGAGAATATTCAGAGAAATGGGAGTACAATGTGCCTGTGATTTCTCACATCAGGAAAGACACAAACTTGATGTCTCCCAGAAGCACATAGTCCTTGATAAAGGATCTATCTTTCCTTCCCCCTTAAGTAATGAGCAATGCTCTGGCACTTTGTGTCTAGGTTTGCTGTCAGAGTTGGAAGGTATACATACTTGTCCCATAAGACGGGTTGGTTTTAAAATGTTCCTCTATCTCCTCAGCTTGTGTCAATAGGCTTAGCTCTTCATTTTTCATATGGAAGCAGCTGTGAAATGAGAAATAAAGAAAGATTATGTGAAATGAGACCAGGGATGTTAGATGACCAGGGAGTTGCAGCCACATCACCTGACTGGATACTCATCATCTGCCTTCAGTCTCTGGAATAGAGAGATGGAGATGCAAGGGGTCAATGGGCTTAGTGAGCAGAATACCCTTCCTCCAGATGATCCTATGCCTGCTGTGACTGGCTGCTTGCCTGACTGTGAAAGAGGTCATTGAATAGGGAGAGAGGGATGAAGGATGCTTGACTGCCACCCAGCACTCTTGCATCTGAGTATGTGTTTTTCTGGAGTAGATGCTTTGTAGAAGCTCATTCCGGGCCAGCATGTGGAAAAACATCAGCAGCATTGCCTGAGCATTGCCAGCCAGTGCACCTGACCTCCAAATCTGGTTTCATGTTGTCAAATTTGTTTATCATCCATGAGGTACAGTGGAAGTGCTGAGGAGAAAAAGAAATGCCCAGAAATGTTAAGGTGGGTTGTGGTTTTCAGCACTTGCGGCTGTTACAAGCAGCCCTACACACATATGCTTTATTTTGTAGCTAGAGGTGATTCATGCACTGAGCAACCTCTGAGTAGTGCTTGATGTGAATTGACAGAAACTAGCAGAAAGAGCAACTGGCTTCTAGACTCTGACAGCAATTCCCATTCCTGGTCAGCAGACATTACCTCTTCCTACATCCACCTCTTCACTGAGGTGTGGTGCTGCATAGCAAAACACTGCATGGTTCATGCCTTCATGAGGGTGATGCTTCCTGCAGGAAGAGCAGCAGCTCTTTGCCATAAGCAAGGGCTCTCAGAGACATCTGTTTTCTTTTTTTCTTTTTTCTTCTTTTTTTTTTTTCCATGGAATTGCTGGGACTTCATTGTGCTGCTAGTGGCGAACAGAGCTGCAAATCTCACCTTTCAAAGCCACATAGTCTTGGAAAGCAGACTCAGGTCAAGAAATATTATAATAATAATGTATACTGTGCATATTTAACAAGTAGTGGTGGGAAGTCCAGATAATGGCAGAGGTGACATCTGTGAGCTGGTTGTGTCCCCTGTAGCTGGAAGTAAGGAGGCTCTTTTCCAGTGTGGTCCAAGAGTTGGTAAGTGGAAGAGAGGGTGTGAGAAAATGCTAGGGAAGCAAATGAGGTGCTTCTAAGGAGCAGTAGAACAAGGCAGCAGCCTCTCAGCTCAATGAAGTCTTGCCTGGGGTTTCACATGGGGCTGCCTATAGGCCCTTTTTTACTCTCACTCTTCAAGAAAAGAGAACTTGTGCTGCCTTTTAAATGGGCAAGTTACACACAGGAAGTTCCTACCTTGTCAGCCAGACAAGTAGCTTTCTTACACCCTGAACTCCTTAAGTGCTGAGTAAACTTAGCATATGTGTAGTAAATTTGCTATGGCTATCAAACCCAATTCCTTGAGTAAAGCAGAGCATTTATAGAATTGTGTCCTTTCTTTTTGTTTTACTGATGAATGTATCTGGCAGGGGAAACTAGAACTTCCATTTGGGATCATTTGTCACATTAGCACATTTCCTTTGAAGTTACTTTATGCAGCAGTGTCAAAAGCTTTCTCACATCTTGACTGCCCTCCACAGTCTCTCAACACCTCTCTCAAAGTAAGTGGCCAAGGCTGGAGATTGTATTTCAGGAGCAGCTTCACCAGTGCTGAGTAATTATCATGAAATCATGACAGCAGCTTGTTCTGTCCTGTCTTCTTCTTTACCCAGCTAGAATCAATAGATATCATGAACACTAGACTTTGTTCTTACTTCATCATGCAGCTTCACAATTTCAGGTATTTTGAAGCATCCTTATCCCTGGTACATGTTATAGTTGCCTTGAGTTAACTTTAGACAGCTGCATTCAAGAGTGCTATTCCCAGCCACAATGGTAATCCCTGAATGTGCTCTTAAGTGCTTGAAATTCTGCTTTTGTGCCTACTTAGCAATGTTTTTGTCCTCTTCTGGTAGCTTGTAGTCTCTTTCATGCCAAGGTTATCAGACATATATCTTCTGTCTGAAGCCCTTGAGCAATCAAAATTTGCCTAGCAGACTCTGACAAGAGACACATGCAAAGCACATGAGTCATGGCCTTTTTATTTTTAAATGGCTAGGATAGAAAAGAGGAAATAATGGTCATGTCCATGGTAGCATGGGTAAAAGGCTTACTGAAAGTTGATGGGTCAGAGGGGAAGCCAGAATACAGGAATTATCTTGATAGTGACTGATCAAGGAGAGACTGTGGACAAATATTTCTTTAAACAACTGAAGGAAGTATCTCAAATTCTTTCTGACTCTCATGGAGAACTTTAACCATGCTAGAATCTACTGGAGCATGTAATGGATCACAAGAAACCCAGATTTCTGGAATGCAAGAAAGACAAATTTTTGGTGCAAGTGCTGAGCAACTAACTAGGAGAGACGCTTTGCTGGAATCCTGAATGAAAATCAAGTGTCAGTCAATAGCAGTTTTGACTGCAGGAGCTGTCAGATGCTGGAGTTTATGATCCTGAAGGCTGTGAGGGAGGCAAGGACACAAGACTTCAGCTGGTAGACAGAACTGATTCTACATTAAGCTTCGCCTGAAGGCAAGGGAGCTCATAAGGGCTAGTCAGACTTCAGTGACAATCTGCACAAAATGCAAAAAAAATCATCTGAAGGGTGGAAGAACAGGCAGGCATGGCAGACAGCCAGCTTGCTGAACAGGGAACTCTTGATTTAACTCAAACACAAAAAGGAAGCATACAGGAAATGGACTCAGGAATGGGCTACCAAGGGGGAATAGAGAAATATTACCTGGGTATGTAAGCACAGAATGAGGAAGGCCAAAGACTTGCTGGAATCAACAGCCAGAGCCTGCCTGAAGGAAGATGCTGACTGGAGAAAAGGGAATAAAGTCTTTCCCGTGCAGGTGATCTGATATTGGAAGAGGTTGTTCAGAGCACTGGTCTATCCTTGCTCCGCAGGGATATCCAAGCCCTGGCAGAGTGAGGCCCTTATCAGCCTGGTGTAGAGTGGTAGTTAACCCTGTTTTGAGAAGGCAGATGGATGAGGTGGTCTCCTGAGGTCCCTTTCCTTCCTGAAATAGATGTGTGATTGCATGATTTTCTTAGTGGTTAGAAAACTTGTCCAGGAAGCCAGGAGCACAGGCCTATTTGCCCTTGTCTGGAGTGATTACAGGAGCACCCTGCTTGCTAAATAAAACTCTGGTGCTTTATCTGTATGTATGCACCCCTGTGGTAGACACATCCTCCACCTTGCTTTAAGTAAGTAGGTATTAACTGGACCACTGACCAAATCTAGGCCTGAAGCTGACTTTCTAGTTTAATGGTCAGGACATGAACCTAAGAGAAGACAGACCTGGATTTATATCTGTACTCCGAGGACAGCTTGTACATTTTGGTCCATGGCTGTCTTTTTCAAGCATCATAGTGAGTGTGTCCCTGTGGGGTTCTATTCCTAGTTTGCTAACATAATCAAGAAATCAGATCCTCAACAGACATGAAACTGGTACCATTGCTATGCTACCAAGGAAATTTTCATTTATATGTATTTCTAATAGCCTGCCAGCTCCATCAGCAGCTTGTCCTGTTTAAAGACCTTGAAACAATTTGTGCAGTTTTTAATTTTCTAGTGCTTTTCTAATTGTAACTGGAGAATTATATATTTTACTTATAACTGCCAAGAGCTATTTTTTCTCCCCACCTGTTCTCTTCCTCACCTGTTGCAGTTCAATAAACAATTCAAGCTAGTTCCTCCTTTTGTTGGAAGTGCCTGGATAGACACTGCAAGGGTCAGAAAAATTGAAAAACAATGTGCTTGAAGCTGCTGAATCCAGCAGCCAGTTAGTACCCGTTTCACCATCAGTGAGACTGAGCAAGTGTTCCCCAGATCCCATTAACAGGCCAGCTAACCTTACCATTAGCCTGAGAATTACCACCTCTTACTATCTATAGCCATATATGTTGTTAGCAAATTAAAGGCAAGATTTCTCAAAGTCAGAGATTAAAGGCAAGAAGCTTCCTGTCACCTTTTTTCTCAACAGAAGTTGGGTGTTAAACACTGATATTCCAAATTCTGTTCATCTACAGATGTAGCTATGAAATTAACAGCTGCAAGTGTAGCGTGCTTGAGCATCTTGTAGAATTAAGAGGGAGAGTTCACTACGTGTTTTATTTGCAAGTAAAAATTTAAAGCACGGTAACACTCAGCTGGGCTGACCTACATGTGAGGGTCTGTATGTGCAGCATGTTTTACTGATCCGTTTGTAGAAGGTGATGGAGGAGGAGCAGCAGCTCAACTGGGTTAAGCATAGTAGATAGTTTAGATAGGAGCTTCTGGCTACCCTGCTGCTCTTGAAGTTGATTAGCTGTTTTCAGTAATTATGCATTTCCATCAGGGGTGCAATGGTTATCACCTCTGGTAATGAGATTACTCCCATTTCATACAAGTGTAATGTTCTGCCTGTTCCCTTTTGGCACTTTACATGTTTCTGTGACTCGCACTTTCAACACTTGCTGAGGTTGCACACCATCTTCTCTCCTACGGACCCATCGAACCATGCAAATGGGTTCCCCAGAATTTGTCAGTGTTGTGGAAGCAACCTATAGACCTCTATAGGCCTGCCAAGGTAGCCTCACAGCACCTTCAGTAAAGGGTTTGCTTTGCAGTAACCATAGTGAACTAGTTCCAGGTTTGGTTTTTTTTCTCTTGTGGCTTTTTCCCAAGTGGCTGTACCAGGCTGTCACAGAGTGGGAATTACATGTTTTTCACTTATGTGAAATCATCTCTGTAACCCATGACATAGCATCCCAAAGCATGGCTTTGCACCCCATTAACCACAGTAGGAAAGGCACCATCCTTCATCACAGTATTGAGAAACTTCAGACTTTGCTTGGATTTCCTAAATACAGAATACTCATTCCCCAAAGTACTGTTAAAAATCATTACTGTCAATTATAGGACAAACCAGAGAGGTGGATGCTGATGTTGCCTCTGGCTTAGACAAATGATTTGTCCATTCTTCTGGTGGAAACTTCCCTGGAAATATTTTAAATTGCAAGAAAGAGAGATACCCTAAAAAAGGAGAAGTAAGTCATTGAAGAAGGTACAAAATTGTAATGCACGTTTCTGGAGCATAAAAAAGAGGAAGGAGTACACAGTGAAACATTATACTCCACAGAGCTGCAGATTCCAGGCATTCCTTTTGATGGAGCCTCTGAAGGAAGTATAGAGGCTGTATATCCCTTTTGAGGCAGCTTTACAGGTCACAGATCTGGCCTAAACAAAAGTATTTTTTTCTAAACTACTCCTTTCATTTTCCTCCTCCTCATGTCAGGACTCCAGCAGAGTTTTGTAAGCAGCCCAAGGGCCATCCTGGCAGCATCTACCTCCCTGCCTCTGGGGACTGATTCCAGGTCATAGATCAGAGGGAAGGTGTACTTCACAGAGTGCCTTGGCGCAAGCACACCTCCTTTCATAGTTTTTTTCTTTTTCCTTCTAGAGTGTGGCATGAAAAGGGCAACACTGTAGGCTACCAATCAACCACCTCCTTAAAATAAACCCCATCATCACAGTATCTTTCATGTAGACATCCCAGGGAGTAAGCTGCATGGTGCAAAGAAGGGCATCTGGTTTTCACCCGGTTCTGGAAATTGAGTGAGTACATAAATGCGGGTTTTGCCAAGAAATATAAATGCAAGTGCTTGAGCAGCCGCCTTGGAGTGTGGAGACATCCTTGACTCTCCATGTGGTTCCAGAAGCCATGTGACAAGTTCCTTTAATGCTTTTTGCCATTAAAATTGATCCAAGATCCCAAAGATAAGCTATGAAATTCCCCTTCTGTGTGAAGCTGCCAGATTTCCAAAAAGAAAGAATCCTGTCAGGAGACCAGAAAACAATGCCACCTCTGCAGAAAATTCTCCCTATCACTTCCAAAAAGGGTCTTCATCCTCAAGGTGCTGCTAAAACCAAGTACATCCAAGCAATGGCATTTAGGGAAAAAGACATTCAAATGCCATCTTTAAGAATAGGAAGACCTGAGACTCTCACACCAAGAGGAGGCACAAAGGAGTGGCCAGAGCCTGCCACTCAAGGAAATAGTCTCCTCCCTTCCTGCTTTTCTAGGTATCGTTTCTTGCCCAGGGCCCTTGTTTGCAATGTGCTAAAATGAAGCAGGGTCGTGCAGTTGCTTTCTTTGGGCTTTAGATAGACAGGGTTTTGAAGGCCAGGCACCAGCTGTGACGTTAAATTGATAAGATCTACATTTCAGCAGAATAAGACTGTAATTCACCCTTGAAAAGTCAGAAGCCGTATTTCTGAGAACCTCCTATTTAAGAGAAGATTTAACTATGCTCTTTAATTCAATCTAATCTACTCAGTCTAATTATATGCTCATTTCTTCTCTAGCTGAGAATTATGGTAATATAAAAAAACATATAAAATTTGATATTTTTTTCAGCATTGCATGAGGTCACTAAACCAGAGTCATGTAAGTGCTGTGAAGACAAAAACAGATTTTTATTGAAAGGGTTTGATAAGGGACTTGCATTGTTGCAGAGGGAAACACACCTTTAAAATCTCACTACTGAACTTGTTACTTCATGTAAGGCAGTAGCTGCAATAATAAGAAAAGAATCACATCTAATTTCCTGAAAAGGTGTGGAGTGGAGAGAATATATTTTAATAGCAGTTGTATTATTAACTCTCTGAGATTCCAGTGTATTTCAGTGATCTCTAAACACAGCTGTACAGTAAAAGTGCCAGTGCTGGCACAAGCAGCATCTGAGAAAGTTCCCCATTGTGCCAAGACTGTGACATTGCGTTCTGCTGGAGATCTCTTTGGCTTTGTTTCATGCATACCTAGCAGATTTCGCAGATTGTGAAAATGAATGTTTTCCATTCTCATGGCTGATTTTTGCATGCATCTGTTCACTCATCTAAACCTTAGTTACATGCTGTTATGAGTATGAAAGGGTATAATTTTTTCCTTGGAAATTGGGACTGTTTCATGCACCACAATTTCTGCTTAAGGATCCTGCACAGCAATTGTGAAACACTTGTCTCACTAATGTCTTAGAAAAAATTATAGCTACAGGGATGCATTTCTCTCTCCTTCTGCATGCATATCTGGGTTTCATGTAGTAGGAATTATGTGCATAAATCAAGAGAAAAGTACTCCCCCTAGAATGGAAAATACCTGTTGGCAGGTACCAAAAGATAAATATTTAAACATGGCATTTGCATATAACATTAATAAACCCACACTGATTATATCTCAAATTCTGTATTGTAGTTCACGGTGCTTACTTAATATACCAGGTTGTGAGTGCACAGAGTTTGCCAAATTGTTTGAGTATTGTAGCTGTGCTATATTACAGGGCTTACACAGGCATTTATGTGCTGAATGCTCCTTGTTTTGTTTTTTTTTTTTTTTTTAAATACATAGCCTGGCAATTAGGTCAATATGATGAGCTTGAATAGGGTTATGAAAGAAAATGGATGTATGTGACACTCCAGAATTAACAGTGTTTGCATTCTTGCTTCTTCAAAGTTACCTTTCTGGCATGTAATATTTTTGTGCTGTAATTTCTCTGTGTTAAACATTCTGAATGACCCTTAAGATTGTTATTTTTTTTCTGTAAAGGAAGAGTTTAAATGGCTTAACCACATTCTCATAAGAGATCTAGGCAAAGACAAAGGCTGAGATTCAGATAACTCTCAGCCCACCCAGCTCTTGCAGCATTGCTTGTAAACAGTACAAGTCTGGAGTTTTTCTTCAAAATTATTTGTGTTCTGCCGATTTGTATTGCCTTTGTTGCAGAGATGTACTTCTCTGAGCCTTGTCCCCATGCCAGCAGAATTAACATGCACCATCTAAAAGGTAAAGACAAGGATACAAAGGCAAAAAGCCATCGGTAGGAGAATTGTGCCCCACAGCACTCTTAGCACACTCGCTTCTTGTGCATCCAAGGCACCCATTACACCTTTATATCACTCTTCTGAGACTGTAATTGCTTTTTCCATAGCATAAAGTTTACTGGTTCTTCTCTTTTCTAAGGCACCCTCTTTGCTGAGTAGTCACACAAAAGGAACAGAGCTAAAAAGTGAGTCACATTAGTCATGCTGTGTAAGGTCCAGTGAAGTGGATTTCCAATTATTGCTAATTTATTCAAGGGTAAATTGTTGCACTGCGAGGGGGCTAGCAGTAGGGGTGGGTGCAGAGCCCAGCGGGTGCCTGGCAGGGCATGTCGTGCTCAGGCTGTCATGGTTGCTGCAACTCCCAAGGCCTGGCTTCAAGCTGCAAGCAAACACTTGCAGAGGCCCCTCTGCCCTCTCACTGAAGGATGGAGGAAAGACTGGGTTTTGTTGTCCCCTTGCTCCTCTGTGCTCGTTGTGGGGACCCAGATTGCACATGGGAGCTGAGCTAGACCTGGTCACGGGAACATCGGGTCTGCCCTTGTGGCTGGGTCCTACCAGAGGCTTCTGTGACCATGGGGTGCTTCCCATTTATGTGTGTCACCTCAGCTGTGTGTCCCCTCCAGTCTGGGAGTATTTCATGGAGGAGAAGGAGAGTACCATGACACAAGGTTACCCCGTAGCAGTGCTGCAGGCAACATCCAGGGCCCCAAGCGGTCTCAGGTGAGCCTCCACTGTCACACATGCTTGGCTGTGCCCAGCCACAGAGACAAATGAGAAAGAGTGGCCATCAGCAGCTGTGTGCTTTAGCTGGCATGCTGTAGTTCAGGGAGCTTGTTGTGGAACACATCTTTCCTACCTTGTGCCCTGACACAGTGTTGCTCCTTTAACTCAGTCTTCAGCATGGGTTCCACACCATTGCACACCAGGCATTGCTCAACTCTCCATTATCTTCCCTCCAACATCCATGGCTCCAGTAAAGACATGTAGGAGAATTTGTATTTCATTTTCAAGACCCTGTCTTGTTGCAAGCTAGTACATATGCTGTTTATGTTCTGACAATGCAGGGTAGGAAATGTCCCGACTCATCTCATAGAGCAGCTAGTCAATGCTTTCCTATGCAACTGGAAAACTCATGTGTGTGGGCACCTCGGCTAGTATGATCAGAGCACTGGATAAAGACACCTTTGCAATTATTAGCTACGCAACCTTGTGATTGAGAACAGCTGGTTTGATTTTAGTGGTAAGCTGTGTGGTTTTGGCTGGACAAACTAGCTGCCCATGGGAACCAAGTCTGTCTGGGCCCTTCCCCAAGAGCCACTCTCTCTGCTCTGACTAAAGAGTATCTCCCAGTTGAGCTTGCCAGCCTTTCTCTGCAAAGGAGCTAGCTACTAATTTTCACAAGCTGTGTCTTAGTGAACTTTTAAGGACCTTCTAAAAAACTGAGGATCTTTCCAATTAAATTTAGACATGCTACTTTAAAAGTCTCATTTAGCCCATCCAAACCTCTAAGTCAAAGACAATTAAAGTATTGTTTCATAGCAATTTTCTCTGCTCAGGGATCACAGTGGTACTTGCAGAGCCAGAAAGGCTGTATTTTCCTTCTTAGACTAGGAAGAAATACAGTGAAACAGGTGAGGTTTGGAGCTTTGCAGGTTGGAATTAATCCTGCTGTCTCTTGCATTAATTTAAGATTTCCATTCTGTTAAACTGAAAGGAAAATCATGTTTTGTTTCTTCAAGGAAACAAAATGTCCTTAGACTTTTACGACCCTGCATGCTAGGGGGTAGCAACAGTAAGAATAACCAAACTTATTTTACCAATTCACATATCTATTCACAAGTCTATGATGCTTTGCAAAACTTTTGTGTACATATTTAATATGTGTGTGCTAATTTGTCATGGAATTATAGGTTTGGGCAGAAGGTTGTAAAGTGTTTACATTTGTGAAGATTTTGTTAAACTGGAGTGCTGCTGTATTCTCCACTGGTCTCATATTTTACATAATGGAGATGTTAGCTTTCTTGCCTTCTCCTTTTTTGTTTTTCCATTATAAAATGTAAGAGCCGAGAAGCAATTAGAAATGGTGTTTTTCTTTTGGCAGCTAAAAACTGTTAATAGTCGGAAAGTTATGTTTGCAGCATAGATTGCTAATAAAATTCGCCTCTTCCTGCCAAAATCAGAGAGTCCAATTTTCAACATCTCCCTGGTCTCTCTCTCTGCACGAGCCATTCACACCGAACTCTCTGCACTTCTGGCTGTTTTCCTCATGCACTCTGTCAAAAAATATTTTCTGCATCTCTAATTTCATCAAGATATGCTTGACTGCGAGTGTCAGCATCACCGAGCAGTAGTGTTTAATTCAAAATTCACTGCGTCCGTGGCCGCGGCAGCTGAACAACTGAAATATCAGTGAGGAACCAGACCACCGAGGTGCCGCGGTTTGTTGGCGTGTTTGTGCAATTAGGTAGGAAACGTCACTCTTGTGTGACTGCCCGTGCTTCAGCAGTGCTCTGTTGACCATATAGCATCCATTCCTAGGATTTATGTCAGCAAAAGGTTTTATGTAAAAGCTCAGGACATAATGGTTGTGTGTACCATATTATGAGAAATAAAAAATTCTCTTTTCCTCTCCCTTAAGTCATAGTAAACACATTTTTTAATGAGATATCGCAGTGATATCTCGTCTGTACAGTTGTCAAGGTATTTCTTACACTGAGATAAAGTCAGAGGCGTTCAGGCTTTGGTAGTCCTGAGGTCAGATGTGGGTAGGATGGCAAAGGTAAGAGCAAAGACTTGAAAAACAATAGATGGAAAGATGTGTGGTGTCTGCCTGTCTCTTAAATATGGATTGTTTTGAGGAACATCAGTCTTTTTTGAATGAAGCTTTAACATTTGTGTGTCCTCACTTCCATTGTTGATTGTGATCTACCTTGGACACAATGGTGTTTTTCTCCTATCCTGGCTGTTTTATTGTCCTTATTTTATTGCCCTGCACAGATAGGTTTTTGACCACTGGGAGCTGGGAGAGGTAGATGCCCAGGTTATCAAGTGAGTGACATCAAGGCATTGCACTTCTATTCAGGGTTGGCTTTGGACATGGTGTTATACAGTGTGGGGTCACATGTTGGGAGCAGGCAGCTGCCTGGTGGACCCTCAGAGGTGTGGGGTACAGCTGGGCTGGTGTGGCCCAACATGGAAAACAGGCCAGCAAACTCAGTTCACATTGTGTGTAAATCCAACCACTGCTGATCTTCCCCTGAATGTATTTAGCAAGGGAATTGGGTTTAGTGAGTGATGGTTTTGAATGATGAACTGTTCATTACATCTGTTTTCCTTGACTGCTGATGTGAAATAATCGACAGATGAAATGTGAGAGGATAATTTCATGTTTCACACCAGTGAGTCCATTTTATTTGGTATCCTTCTCACATGATTGGGGAGTACTAGTGTTATATGAATCCTTTGCCTAACTGAATGGTGAATCAGCAGGTCAATGACGAGGTCATACCAAGACCTCCTGAAAAGCTTTTTATTGTTGTTTGGGTTGGATTGGGTTTTGTGTCTGAGTAGGTTTCGTGATGCAGCATGCAGTTTAAGTACTTTCCTCTTGGTTCAGGGGAAACCTTGTTGGCACTACCAAAGATTGCAACTCTGACAGAAACAGTACTTGGTAAGAGCCCTTTTTCCAGCAGGTTTAGCAGAGTCAACAGTGGTTGGTCAACCGTAGACAGTGGTCAGTGCTTGCCGTCCAGGGATAAAATCTTTATCTTGGGGATGAGCAGTACTTGCATGAGCTTATGTGATATCTTGTTAGGGAAAACATGGTGCTTGGGCTCTGCCTTCATCAGGCAAGCCTAATAAATCATGGGATTTAATCAGAAGAGAAGGGCCAGACACAAGTGACACAAAACCTATGGTAGGTTTTATCTTGGTAGACAGGCCTGAAGTATGTTTAACTGCTTGCTTTGCTTCAGATGCAGCTGGCATATAGCAGAGGGCAGCCCTGTGTGCTGTAAAATGAAATGACTGATCCAAACCACAGCAGGTACTTGTGATGGAAATGAGACTTTAGTCACCAGGAACAGCTCCCCAAAGCAGTCCACAGTGCTCACAGGCTGCTGCCCAGTGCAGGAGCTTGCAAAGCAAGGCAAAAGGCAAAAATTCCTCTCCTTTCTCCAGTGCAGATTGGAAGTTAATTTTTGTGTTGCAGTCCTGAAGCTTCACAGAGATCTATAAAATAGTATTTGTCTCTTGTCTTTCAGTGGCAGTGCTTGACTTTGAAAAGATAACAGCATTTCCTTCTACTGCCCCCACGACAGAAGAGGGGGGTAGAGTCAGAGCATGGCTGCTAATGTGAGCACAACATTGGTGTCACCATCCTGGCATTCAGAGTGCTAATCCTTTCCATATTTCTGAGGTGCCTGTCAGTAGAGTTTCCTTGATGCACCAGTGCTCTGGGAATAGAGCAGATTCGTAACTTACAGAGGCCTCTGCAGAGTTGCCACCTTGCAGACTCCTAGCACACGATAAATAACTGCTGTACGTTTCTGCTTCTCTCAATGGTACTATTCTTGTCGCCATTCCCAGTCCTGATGCTCAGTCTCCCTGCCAGCAGGTGCGGGAAGCTCAGCGAGGGTGGTCCAGCTCTGTGAGAGGGCATCCTGTGTCTCTCAATAACAGCTTCTCCAACCGGCGGATGAGCCCCAGAGGGAGTCCTAGACAGTCCTCCGCTGGGCAGAAGGAGTTGGCAGCGACACAGGGCCTCAAGGATGTAGTTTATAAAGCCGGGAAAAAATCCCCTCCCATGGTGCGGTGCTCTGTGCCAAGGCCATCATCCTTCCAGCCAAGGCGGGCTGGATGGGTCTCCCACAAGAGCCTGTCAACCCCTTTCATTAGGCAGCCAGAGGGGCTGCTGCTGAGCGATGCACGGCACCTCCTTCCACCCCATGCGTGCTTCCTGCCAGCCAGGGGAACGAGAGGCTGCGATTAGAAATCAAACTCCGGTTTTTCTGCATGACTGTGCAGGGCATATTGGTATTAGAAAACACCACCCCCCTTTATTTATTTATTTAAAATAAACAGGTTTTGGGGTTGGTTTTTTTTCTCGGCATCAGTGGTTTTGTTCTCACCCCCCCGCCCCCCGTACCCTCCTCCAGAGGCATGGGTGTGTGGGGATTGTTCAGGATGTGGGTTTCAGGGTTTTGTCCATCTCATTACAGCGAATGCATCACCTGCGTGACTCAGTCATTCTTTGGCTGCCTGGGGAGAGAGGCCTTCAAGAGCAGTTGCAACAATAATCCTGTCTCATTACAGCCCATGGCACTGCTGCTGTGAAAGTAGGCAAGCTAGCAGATCTCCTTCTTAGAAAATACCAGTCTAGCCGTGCGGAAAAACTACCTTCTATTACTGGGTAGTCAACACTATACTGTGGGCTTCCGTCGATGGGGTAATTTAAATCACAATAATTAAAATGAAAAAGTGATGCCCGGATAGAGCAATTTCCTTTTCCTTCATCTGGTATCTATAGCGGTAAAAGAAACTGCAAAAATCTCTGTTGATAACAAAAGAAAAAAATCAAGATATATTCTAAATATACTATATTATACTAAATACTTGTAAAAGGCAAATTTACAAAATCCTCGTATTTCTGTGTTTGTCTGGTGATCTTTTCCCCTGCATCTGGGGAAAGATGCTCAGACTGTATGCAGTCAGTGGGTCCTACTTTAAGTCACTAGCTCAGTTTGCCACTCTTGTGGTCTGCCAGGCTTTTCCAGCCCATCCACTGGCATTTCCTTCATGCCACATGTCTTCTGGTGAATACTCATCCTTCAAGTACAAGGGCTGGAATAAGTTTAGGTAAAGATTTAGGGGATCCTCTCCATAAGGAAGATCTGTGAACTGTCACTAAAGGCTCTTCCTATGAATCCATCTCTTTCTTTAAATCCATCCATTGGGAAGCATGGTTCGGTTACAGCCTTTATCCTGCTATAGCCACCATCATGGGGCAGCATAAAGCTGCTTCCCTCGGCCCATTCTGCAGCCATGGTTTTCTTGGAAGCTTTTCCTTTTACCTGCTTCCAGGCTTGACCAAGGAGCTCCCTGGAACTGCATGGGGTCCTCCAAATGGGGGCTTCTGGAGCTGGAGTTCGGCTCACTCACACTCCCACTGAGTGGCCAGAATGGCCCTGCAGTATTTTAGAGAATTCACTGCAGGAACATCCTCCCAAACCAGATGTCCTTGCCAAGGAAGGGTATTCAAGCTTATGTTTTCCATAAGAAAGATGTTTCCTGAGTGATTAATTTTTTTCTCTGATTCTCTGTATTAAAATATTTTTTTAAAGAGAAAATATTTCTTTGCACATGTGACTGTGTATTTTAAATATAATTAAAGGGAAAGTAGTCTTTTTTTCTCCCTCTAAAGAGTTGAATTTATACATTTTAATATGAAGATATTCTCAGTAGGGAGCAGGAGCCTATCATTGGCTTCTACTGCAGGCAACACAAACTGCAAATCTAAAAGAAAGGACTATGGCGCAGAAAGGAGGAAGCAAATTTTAGATGCAAAGGGAGAATACAAGTATTTAGACCATATCTGTAGCTATAAAGCTAGAGATAAAAGGCTTTTTCCTTTATATTTTCTTTTTATTGTTTTTTATAGTGCAGTACAATACAAACATTACAACCTGGCTGACTCCTGCAGAGATGCCAGGCACTAGCATCGTGTCCAAAAATTAGCTTTATACATATGCTAAATTAAAGATTGGCAGCCGCAGCAGCACAAATCCCATATTGGCAGCAGTTTGCAAATCCCACGTTGGCAGTCTTCTCCACATGAAAGAAGAGAGGAAATACAAAGGGCAAAAAGCCCAAGAGTCTTTCTCTAGCAAATAGCAGCGAATGGAACACAGAAACTATCTGCAGGGAAAAAAACCTCCAGATTACTAGAGATAAAAGAATATAGCTGAATCTGTGATGAGCTCAAACGAGGGCCCATTTACACCTTTCAGAGAAAGAGACATTAGTAAGCAAATGTTATTTTGGTGGAAAGGGTGGGAGTCTGCTGCCAGACAGAGGACAGCATTGGCCCCTGCATGATCTGCAATCAAGGGGGCTGGATTCTTCTTCAACACTTGTGCAAAGCTTCCTTTAAATCTCTTAAATTTAGCTTTTGCTAAATATATTGGACCTAAAGCATATAGGGTGTATTGGGTTCTCCTTTACAAAATGTATGGTTTGATTTATCCGCAGAAAAAAATTAATTGCATGTTTCATGAACCAATCAAAATTGTTGTTGCTTTTAATTCATTCATCCAAACATCCATATTTTCATGTTAATTCTGTTTATAATTGTGTTCAGGGTGTATTTTACAACAATAAGTGGTTTCTCTTACATGTATGGTTGGCAGCAGTTCTCTCTTAGTCTGCTCAGTTGGGATGGATTACTTAGCTCCTTCAACCTGCCCACCTATGTAATTTTTGCTGGCCTGGCTCCCTTCTTTTTGACAGTGTTGGACATAGGTCTGGTGCACAGCAACCCCTGCTCCATTGTATTTGGCTTTCCCATCCTCTGCAGTGTGGGGCACTGGCCACCACATCAGATAACCTACCATGGAAATGGTGCCATTTCCAGGGTGCAGTTTGATTTTCAGCAGTTCACACAATACATAAGCATGTGCTGGGAGAAAACAAAGACCCTATAAAGGGGATCTAAGCTGCTCTTGGAATCTCCAGCCACCAGTACCATCTCCTGTGCCATCCAGACTATGCATGGGGAGAGGCAGACTGCAGATGGATCTGGAATTACAGAGCACTCCAGTGTCTGTCCTGCAGGAGGGGAAGAGGAAGGGGGTCCAGCAGCCACAGTGAGGACTTAGCAGCAGTGCAAGAGCTGCAGGATGAGAAGGACCACATGTATAGCTGATGAAGTGCCTTGCAAAGAGGGAACAAAACCACTGCCATGGCCACCTGGAAGCTGATGATTGCACAGATTTCTCTGCTACACTACCAAACATTCATGACTGCAAAGTGAAAGCCAGCAGAGCTGTTGGCCCTGGCTTCTGGCAGATGATAGACGCATGGGTTGTCAAAGTAGTCTTCTCTTGCATTGGCTTCCCAGCTGCATCAAGAGATGGGATCTAAAGGCTGGACTTGGGATTTAGACAAGGAGAAAATGTTACTCTATTATTCATTAGCTGACCTGTGCTTGTCATGTTCTGGACAAAGGCCCTTACGTTTTCCATTGAGGCACTCACTGAAGCCTGGCTGTGCTCCACACTCATGATGGCTTTCTCTGCCAAGTCTGATTTTGCACGTTCACTCTGTGGAGTCTTCTCTCAACTCTGCAGCCCTGGTTTTGTTCCCGGGGTTTCTCTAGAGCCTGTAGGACCAGCTGTGTCCTTGAGTTGTCTGCCTTTGGCTGCGGATGCCAAGATGCTTCAAACAAGAAAAATTACCAAGTAGCACGTTCCAAGCAAATCGAAAAGCAGCTCTGTTTCACACAATGAATAGTTAGAATAATTTCCCTTTCGATAGTGTGGAAATGAACATCAGTCAAAAAGCAAGAGTATATTCATGAAATAATCCAGTCAAGGACTATTAATAAGGGCCTGCCACTCTTTCCAGGGATCTCTGATCCAGTGAAGGTAGGAGAAAGTTATTTTCTTCTTACTCTTGGGAACATAGAATTTTTGACAGCCTCTGTGAGAGACAAATGCATCAAGACCAGCTTCCAAAATACAAGAGAGTGAGGAGATAGAGCTTAGACTGACTTTTGGTGGTCACTCTGGCCATTTGAAAGCATCACACAGATCAGAGGATATGACTTGGACCCATGCTATTCTAGGCTGATGAATGTGCATCTTAGCCCATGCCAAGCATATCCTTATTCCGTGATTGCATACTCTGCCTGCAGTACATTAAACCATAAGAGAAGAGTTTTATAAATTCTAATGCATCCAAACATCATGCATTAGATGAACTTTGGAGGAAGATCTGTACTTATATGTATGATCTACTTATATGTAGATCTGTACTATATGTATAAGCTTTGCTGTGTAAAATTCCTTTGCTGTGTAAAATTACCTGATATTGATTCACAAAATCAATATCATATAATTCATAGCCATTAATCCTAGAGAGAGTAAGCCTGTAAGGAGAAAGTCTCTAGGCCATGGAAAGTTTAGGCTATGTATCAGGGCCTGTGTATGCTCCTGGGAACAAAGACTTTTTGACAGCCTCCATGAAAGACAAATGCGTCAAGACCAGGTTCCAAAATACAAGAGAGTGAGGAGATAGAGCTTAGACTGATTTTTTGTGGTGATGACTCTGGCCATTTGAAGGCACCACACAGACCAGAGGATGTGACTTGGATCCATGCTATTCTAGGCTGAAAAATGTGCATCTTGGCTCATGCATCAAAGTGAAGCCACTCTCCTCATGAATCATCATGGCCCTGCACATAAGGAAGGTAACCACATCCAAGGGACAGCCAGGTGGCTTTGGAAGGGTGGGAATGGAAGGAGAATAAGAAGGAATCCATGAGAAATCTATGGTTAGTTGAAGGAAGTCCAGTCATTTTTATGCACACCCACAGCCTCTGATCTTCGGCCAAAGTTACCCTTTTAGAAATTTTGAACAGCTTTCACCTGGCAGAGGGACCTTATATTGCATCAGTGCTTCACATCATGTGGTCAAAATTATTTTTAAATCTTGGATTAGGTGCTTTAATCATTAGGCACACTTCCCCACTGACAACATCTTTTGTTTTTGTAATTTCTTCATAGTACTTATCCAAAATGCTAGTGATGCTTCTCTTTTACTATGTTCAAGAATTTGCCACTTTTAGTGAAGCGTTCAAATGCTTAAATTATTTGTACATGCCTTGCATCTTGATTATAGTTAAACCAAACAATGCACCTTTATATCTTTTAATCTCTCTTTTTTTTTAAACTTTGCTCCTTTTTGCTTCCATAGAAACTTACTTCTATTCATTATGGTCTTTCTGATGACAAAGTGACCAGAATTTGAAGTAAAAACTGGCAATGCTGTTGTTGCTGAGCTGTGCAGAGATGTAGATGGCATCATACAGCTCCATTGGCCCTTTTTTTGATTACTGCACAGTCTTATAGCACATCCCTCTCTCATTCTCATCCCTCATTAACCACACTGACACTTAAGCTTTGTCTTTCTCACTCATGATCTGTGGCTTTGAATTTTGTTTTCATCCTTATCTCTTCTTTATTTAATTCTCATCCTCTTGAACCACTTTTGATTTTATTTCATGTTATGGCCACTAGAAATTTTTACTAGGATGATGTTCACATTTTCTCCAAGATCATCAATGTAGATGCAAATTAAGGAAAAAAAATTCAGCAGGAGTACCCTGGACACTTTTCTGTACTCAATCTGATTATTTTAGTGTTTATTTCATCTTATGATCTGCTTGACAATCTTTTCCAGCAATGAATCTTTTCCCCTTGAACATTAATTTTGAGTGCTCAGATCTCTGTGGTAAAATATGTAAATTGCACTGAATATGTGAGAAAATCTTGAGCAGTAAAATGCTGCTGCAATGCATAAGTGTTGGAATTGTCCTCCTGACTCCACTGCGTTATTTTCCTTCTATTATATCACAATGGCTTGAGCACATACATCAAAAAGCTGAAACGTGCAGGAATCATGACTGTCTACTCCTCCCCCATGTCCTGTCAGTTTCTTCATCCCAGATTAGTGTCTGTTGGCTTGGGAAGCAAAGAGGGAGCAGATGGACCACAAAATGAGATTCTGTAACCTTCTTACCCAATAGATCTGCTTTCTGCATGTATTCAGACATATTTACTTACTGTAGTGACAATTATCAGTTTTATTTCTTTTAAGGAAACCAAACAACTTCAGCTCAGTATGAAAGAGCAAACTAAATTGTCTTCTGGCACGGTTACTGTCCATATAATTTCAAATCAATTAGGAGAAATGTGGCTGGATTCCTATCTGCACAATACCTGAATATGCCCATTAAATTCATAGGCATGCTTAGGTATAAGGGGACAAACACAGCATGTACCTTCTCTGGACCTTTAGGTAACTTTTTATTGTTCATAAGACAGGTCAGAAGAGCACAGATGTTTATTTTCTGGTGTACTTTGTTTGAACATATTATTTGGACAGTCAGATGAAGCATCTTTTTATTTGCAAATGGAGGGAGTTGGATTCAAACGTAACCAAATAATAACTACAAAGCTTCAAAACCATTCTGTGATTCTATGAAAATGCATCAAGTAAAGAATTCCATTTATCCAGAAACTTACATGTTTCCTGTGCCTCATTCAAAGTGCACCCATTCAGAGCCCTAGACATATTTTAAATGAGAGGAAATAAATAAACGTTTGGTTTAGGGTGTAGCTGTGAACAGACTCTGCCCTCAGCCATGCAGCATGTCAGTACACAACCATACATTGAGCTCAGATCCACTGCCAGTGTAATATTCTTAGAGCAGCAGAGGTCTCTACCTCTGCCTTTCATATTAGCAATGAGATGCATGTCTCATCTGGGTCAGGAGACACCAGCCTTGAAAACACTGAGGTGAGATTCAGCTTGACTATTGCAGCTCTCTAGGAAAAAGGTGCTTCAGCTGAGGGAGCTGGGTGCCTCCAGAGAACAAATAATCTCAATGCCTCAGACAGCCGCTCTAGAAGATAAATCTCCTTGCAGATATATTGACCGCTGTAATGAAACCTCTAGGAAAACCCTTAGAGCAGACACCAAACTACTAGATGACTCAGGGTGGGTACAAGGAATCCAAGTATATTGTGACAATGCATTTGGCCAAATACAATGCAACAAGCTCCTGTAGTGAAAAAAAGTGCCTTCACTCTCATGCTGAGCGAACGGGACTTGTCCAACAAGGATATGGCACACATATGGCCCTGCACTGGAAGCACTGGGTATCTTCCTTAGGAGGAAAAAGGAACATGTTAAACCTAGTGATTAGAACCCAGAGTTTTAGGACATTTAGGAACTGGGGAAAATGAAATCAAGAGGTAGAGACTCTGAGTGCAAGAATTGCCTGGCTGCCTTATATACACGAGTGTGTTGCCAAGAGCTGCAGGTGTTCAATCAGACTGCTTTTATTTGAGGTGCCTAACGTGGATTTTGAAACCACCATGTAGGCAACCCGGCTTGAAAATTGACCTTAATTTCTTCTAATTGCATGTCTTATTCTTCATTATTTTTCTTGTTAGAGACAGAATTTTGAAAGGCGATTCACTAGTGCAGCTATTTTTGACTCATCGCTGCCTGTCTTACTTTGTGTTATTTAATGGGTTCCAGTGGCCATATGCTGCAGAGAATCCTGGAACAAAGTGAGTAAACTGGGAGGCATTGCTCAGAAGGATAAATTTCACAGTTGGAAACACACTTAATACTAAGCCTTCTAACCAGTTTTTCCAGAAATCGCAAGCTTGATTGCCATGATATCTGAACATGGCATTAGCTACTCTAATGAGGAAAATAATTGATATGCTATGGAAATTAGGTCTAATTAGATCTTGTTAAGATAAATATCTCAGTTCAGCTGAAAACTTGAAGAGATACATTTTGCAGCATTCCAGATTATAAATATGACCCTTGTTCTTCACCCCCCTCTGCGTCTTGGGTTACTACTGGTAGAAATGGATGTGAAAAGCCTCCTTATTGCAATCACATTTTATACCCACTTGACATGGAATAAGTGACAAAGATGCTGGATAGTTTAAACTTTCCATAGCTTAAAATCCATTTGTTTTTTTACATTGTCTTTAGACAAAGAGTCAAATGTCAGAACTGTGCAATCAAATGTGTCCTGCCTATTCATTTTCTGATATTAAACAAGTATATTAATGTTTATAAATTTTCAGATCCATGGAAAACAATGATCTTCAGTGCTCTTTACCACTGTTTTCAGTGACTTTAGAACAACATGCATGCCAAATTATATCAATACCTTCTTAATGGAGGACAAATATTGAATGCAAACTCTCAAAAATCAAACTTCCTTTTAAATTTAAAAGGAAGAAGAAGAAAGAAAGTAAAAAAATATGTAAGGTTGGCCACCCAAAAGGTGGTTAAATTTCATTAGTATTTAGACCAAGCAGATGACTGATACCTCCATGTGCACTTTGTAAGGTACTGCCAATCCATGTGCCAAGCTCATCTCCTCTCTTCACTGGTGGAGTTATCATGGGACTCAGAGCAAGATGAAACCTTGTGAGGAGCTGCTTTGTTTTTTTCCATCTTGTAAAAAAACACAGATCCAAAATATTTAGTGTCCTAGTGGGCTTGAGTTTCCATCTTGCACACAGACACTTCTTCTGCAGTGCAAAAGAGATGGGAGTCAGTGTTCTGCAATAATTTTAGCTTGATGGTTTCTCTTATTCTCACAGAATAAGCTATTTAAAGTGAATCCTTCAAAAGTCTGTCTTCAGATATTTTTTCAGATCCCCTGAGCTAATGACCTAAAAGCCCTAAAACAACTTACCCTGTAGCATCACAGGCCATTTTAAAAATATAACATATCAAGGAGCCAATTTCTCTTATTTGATGCAATTCCTTTGTCATCAGCCTGGCAGAGCTGGCAGCTTTAGACAGCTGTTTCTGTTCCCTGCAGTCACCAGCTTGCCTTCTAGGGAGCAGGGTGTGTTGGGGGGTGACTCTGCAGAGCCCTGGGGACACCGCCTTGGTGCACCAGTGCCACTGGGACCCAAGGGCAAGAGGAAAGCACAAGGGACCAGTCTGGGCTGGGGGGATTTGTCCATGAGGACCACCACTCCAGGAGGCAGATCCACCAACTGGTCCCTGCAGTGATTAGAGTCTGATGGAAAAAGCACAAAGGCTTTTTCTAGGCAAATCCACTCCCTCTGAAAAACAAGAAAACAAAAAACCCATCTGTATGTCTTCTTTGTGGCAAGTCTTGGGCAAGGGGAAAGGTGAATGATCTGATGTTTGCAGGCATGGTTCCTTATGGCTTTTCAATGGATCTGTGTCTTGATAAACACATACCTCTGTCCATTGACCTTTTTTCTTATGAGTGCAGGGGAAACTATCTCACAGGGCAGCTACTGTGTAATTTCCCTGGATGAAGGAGAATAATTAGTGAGTAAAACAAGATGACTCTTCCTATGACCTTTAAATGTTAATAAATTAAATATCTATTTGCATTACTCATTTTCTATTATTAATGTATTTCTCTTCTGTTATTCTTGGTCTGTCTGGTCATTACCACCAGAAGATTCTGCATTTTCTATTTGAGAAAGTACTTGCAAGAATTGAGAAGATTCCCAAAGATTCCCTCCATCTATATATGTACATACACAGTCACTGGATGAGGTACCACGCAGACCAGCAGCAGATGTATGTAGATTTCCTCTGTGGCAGTCTATACCAATGATTTCACTATTTAAGTCACACCAAGGCAGCAGTTGGGATTTTTTTTTAATCTATTTTCTCTTTTTGTGACAAACCTAATGATTGCAGAAATGAGAAATCAGCCTGCAAACAGTCCAAATTTAAATAAAATCACCCCCACACTAGACTATAACAGTGGCAGATGGACAGAGGAAGAAAGTGTATATAGTCATATTTTTTGCCATTATAGTATAGACCCTTTCAGATTGCAGCAAGCAACTTGCCATCTGCAAATCTGAGTCTTTCCTTTTCTGCTGAGGCACTGGTTCAAAAATCATGATTTGTGAAGTTTGAGTTAAAGTATTAAGAGGCTTATCTCTCATTTTAAAGGCATACTGATCTCCTGATTTTACTTCAAACACATGGGAAAAGCATCCTGAAAATTTCCCTCAGCTTCTTCTTAAGACAAAACCCAAAGCCACTGGCTCACTCTTAGGTATGTGGTGAGGTAATGGGTTCTGCACATGAATAGCTTTTTGTCAAATAGTCTCTTATTGCTGTTGTTCTCTGGCTTTTGTTTGGTTTACTCTTTGAGGAAGTGATTTGCTCTATGCCTATAGGATATGTAGATCACGCTGGGCACCTTCCTTACAGCAGCACACATACTGACAGCAGCAATGAGCATTTGGTTTTAATGCTGACCCTCTGAAGAGAGAAGAATCTGATCACTGCATAAATGTCATTGATTTTTTAGGGCCAGATCTTCATTTAAATGGCTGCTGATTTAGGTGTGTGTCAATTTAACACAGATTTGCAAACAAAATCTGGGCACATTTTAAAAATCAGTGTGTTTACCCACCTCTGCTTTCCACCGTTTTATCCGAGGATGTGGCCATCACAGAGATCAGACAAATATACGCAATTTGCAGCCTGCCGGGGTTTCTGATGCTTTCACACTATGGGCAGGGAGTTACTTCATCTAAGGGTCAGGACTCTGACACAGGTTTAACTTACCAGTAACCAAAAAATCGCCTCTAGGTATGAAAGCTTATTTGGAACTTGTTTAAGAGGAGGATGCAATTAAATTCTGGCAATTCCCTTTCAAGAGGTGCTGCAGTATGCTTTGCATTGCAATATTTCTAATTTTCACCAGGTCAGGGTTGCTCTCTGTGAAGCAAAAAAAGAAAAGGTTTATTTTGCTAATCGTATATGCAAAAGCCATGTACAAAATAAAATACTAAATAGAGTAATTACAGTAATTTTTGTTAAAATATTTTTACACAATAAACCTTTGGCTTTGAAAACTCTACAGAAGCAAAAGAAAAACAAATTGTAATGAAAAAAATGAAATCAGAGGCCACTAATAACACTAAAGGGAGCCCAGAAGCCAAATTAATGTTTCTACAAAGAAATACTTTTTTACGCCAGGCAAATACCTAGTAAGACCTTTACCTGCGTCTTTATAGACAGGATTCAGATTTCATTTTGAAGTATGTTTTTTACAAACTGTTTAGTGTTCATATGTCATTACCACTGTTGGGCCAGATTGCACCTGGCATCGATATAAACAAAGCTTTGGCAAGAATTCTTTCCTTTGGGATGGAGACATCTGATTTTCAAGCTGAAAACATGTCAGTGTTGCAAGACACTCCAAATAGCCTGTTTTACCAGTGCAGTAAATTAACCCGCCTGGTGTAGTGTTAAATGCTTTACAAACATCGACTGAAGGTGAGGGAGGGAAACACCAAAAAACAAACAAAAACATTTCAATAACTTGTTTGACTACGAGCAGTAAAAAAGTACAAGGAAAGCTTGAAGAGAGGGGGCTGTGCCTAGGAGACAGGACAGCAGAAAAAACAAATTCTCAGAATTTTGTCCTGTGTTTAAGCTAGAGATTGTGTGCCATGGTGTGAGAAGACACAGAAGGAGCAGAACAAGTTATATAGATGATAGAAAAATTATCTTCATTTGAAAAGCAGATCAGGATAACAGCAAATAGTGACTCTAACTCCTCATTACCTTGTCTAGAGGAGGAAGGCTTTTTGATAGCTATTGCATGAAAGAGGTTCACCTTTAATGCCACAAAACATTGGTGGACAAAGACTACGTAGGCAAAACAGAGGATAAAATATTAGGCTATCCCCCTTGCTTCCCCATTGTTCAGGATGAAAAAGCTGAGCTGAACTTCTGGGCACGCAGAATTGGCTGTGTGAAAGCTCTCATCGCTAGATCGTGCATTTGTGCTAAGCTTGAATGGTCTAGAGGACAATGGGGTTCATCCTGCCTGTGGCTCTGCAGTGATTCTGCGATATAGATGTGAAACAAGAATAGCTGGAAAGTAGGTCCACATGCGTATGGAGCTGAACAACAGCCTGTCCTGAGAAACACAGGCAGAAGTAGTATTTTTAAATATATATATATATATATTGATATAGTTGTTAGACTGAAGCCATTTTGCTACTCTTCTTGCTATTTTAATTGTCCTAATAGCAGTCTATTTACAAACATGCATGTAAATGGGCTAGAATAATTAATTTATATTCATAAGCATTCATAAAATGTGACAAAGTTCATGTTAGAGCAGATGTTAATTCCCAAAAGGATTACATTTCTATTAAGTGTAAATTTATATTAGTAAGATCCAGCATGATTGATTCTTGCTTGGCCAGCAATAGAGGACTTAGCATCCATACTGGCAGAGATTATATCTGGTCAACAGGAAAAGAAAACTGGCCAAGAAACTGCCAACACAGAATCTGAAGCTGTGAAACCTGGTCAAGAAGAAATAAAGCCAAATAAGCAACAGATGAAAAATTGTCTTAAAGCAAAGATCAAATTACTCAGTTGAAAACAAGATTTGTATTGGAAAAGGTGTTGCTGAAATCATGAAGGGACATGAGAATTTTTAAAACAATTATATTAATAAATAAAATTTAATGCTGAATAGTAGCATTTTTTAAGAGGACCTTAACATTAAAAAAAAAAAAGTAGACAATTTTAATGTGCTCAAAGATGTCTGACAAAGAGCAAAGAGCAGAGAGGACTTCTAAACTATGCAAATCATCTGGAGGAGAATGCCAAAGGTATCAGTACTCAAGAGCCGTAGACATACTGGAGAGACATCAGGAATGGGCTCCAAGAAAGTTGAAGGAACTGGAATATCTCTCCTCTGAGCAGAGGCTTAGAGAGCTGGGATTGTTCAGCTCAGGAGGATCCCATCAATGTATATAAACACTTGCAGGGAGGATGCAAAGAGGGCAGAGCCAGTGACGCTCAGTGATGCCCAGTGACAGGACTGGAGGCAATGGGCATAAGATGAAACATGGGAGATTCTCTCTGAACATCAGAACACTTCACTGTGAGGTGACAGGTTCCCCAGTGGTTGTGAGTCTCCATCCTTGGAGATACTCAAAAGCTATCTGGACACAGTCCCAGGTGTGCAGCTGTGTAGCAGAGCCGTTGGACAAATGACCCCCAGAGGTCCCCTCCAACCTCAGCAATCCTGTGATTATTTGACTTCATCTGAAGTCCAGTGAGGAAGATGAAAGATCAAATGAAGAACCAGGAAAGAAAGACACTTTGGTAAGACACAAATTTTACAATAGTTTTCTGGTACTGTTGTACCTTGTAGAGCGCCCTCAGATATTGGAGTGGTCTAGTGAGTTCAAGAAGGACTTGTTCCTGCACCTGTCCTGGAACTCCCTCTAGAGAGGAGACTTCCTAGGAAGTTTATTGATGATTGCTTGCCAGATCAAAGAGTGAGGAGAGAAATGGGTAGGGAACTTGCCAGCAGATAAAGTGAAAGAGCATTAATGCCACTGTGTGTTCTGTTCTCAGAACATTAAGTGAAATTCTCTAGATGTAGAGTAACTGAAGGATGATTTTGGACTGTGCCAGTTACAGCCCCATCCTAAGCGAAAGCAAAGACACCTTAACCAGGAAAGGACACGAACAACTTTCTGTATCCAGCAGCATAAAAACACACCAGCACAAGCACTGCAAACACACTGGCAGGGGCAGTGCCTCAGTGCCCAGCTGGAATGAGAAAATGGAGCCAGGGAGCTTCCAGAGGTTACAGGGGTGGCTGCCAAACAGACATGATGCTTGGTGGCAGGCTGGCAGCACAGGGAGAAGCCACTGCCAAGAAAAGGAAGGGGAGTATCACCTGAGTCCCACCAGGGTTAACCTGCACCTGATACAGGTGATGGGAGTGGGGATTCTGGCTGGAGAAAATGTCTCTGAGCACTTTGGGGGGAAAACTACCTTCTGTTCTCAATCCAAAACACATTATTACTGGGGCAATCAAAAAATATAAGCAGGTTTAGAAAGTAAAGCAGAATAGTTTCCCAAAAAATAGATTTTTTTCAGTAAGTAGAATGCATTTTCACTAATGTCTTTTGGCAGTCCTTCATTCAGAACAAGAAGGAGAATCATATCAAGTCAAAAGGACAAAAAAATTGCTAAATACATACTTCATTCAGACAGTTACACAACAATAAAGCAAGCTGGGCAAAAATATAAGAGGAAAAGAAAGTGAGAATAAAAGGCAGTTTAATGGGTGTCAAACTTGTAAACACGGAATTCTATTTTATCACTGTTGGTTTAAAATTAATACAAGATAAACAAAGCAGCAGTACTGTATTAATGCAGTTCTCTCGCTGTAAAATCCTGATTGTCCATGAATTTTATTCACACAGGAGAATAAATTATATTGCTAGTAGCATTTTAACAAATAGTTTCATGCCAGCCCATTGCATCAACTTAATGTTACTGATGTCAAATAAATCTGAAGTAGTTAAATCAGTACAAAGTTAAGGCTGACCCCAGCATTTATTGTATGTTTTTAGAAAATACGTTTTTTTGGTCCAAAGCTGAACCTATTTTCTTGTTAGTCTTTTACTTAAAATACATTTGGCAAAGTCATTGTTCAGAGAGTGAGAGAAAATACCTGATAAGCCATGTATAAAGAATTTGAATTCAAACCCTGACAGTCTGCTTGAAGTGAACGAAATTCATGTTAGATTTGGACAGATGCAAGAGTAGGTAACAAAAGCACAGGTGAAGGACCCCTGCATATTCAGGTCTGGAAAAATGTTATGAAGGGAGCCACATAAATGAAGGCAAAAGTTGTGTTAGTCGAGTAATCAAGGATTTAACAAGGTGCTCTGCTTCCAGATGCCTCTGTTGATTATGCTGAGGTAATTTTATGGGGAAATACATATGGGTGCAAGAATGGGGGTTGTAGTGAGGGTTGTTAAGAGATGCAGGCCTTTGCTTGAATCCTACCTACTACTCTCCTGCACAAACTAGGTGCAACGGTGGGTGCTCAGCTGGCTGGGTTCTGGTGGAAAGAAAAACAAAAACAGCTCCAGAAGTTCCTTTTTCCATGTTGCCCTTCCTAGCTGCTTATTGTCATCCTTTGCCATGCCCTTGCTTGCAGTGCTACAGTTGTTTTTTGGCCAGGCTGTAAAAAGGACTGATTAAGTGGGCTGGGGTAAAAAACAAATTTCTACTCTCCCACACAGAAAAACCTGAGTTTCTCTAATGGGATCTCTCTAGTGATCCAGTTTGCATCTCAGCTCAAGAAAAAGTTGATTGGAAATGCTTGCATAAGGAAAATGGAATGGGAATAAACGGAAGAGGGTGGGAACTCCTTACATGTAATAATCATATATTGGTTTATTTTATTGTTTTATTGGGAAATACACACTTTACTTTAAACTTCATAGATATTCCAGAAGCCCCACTGGGGAGCACCTTCTCAGTCAGCCTAGCATTTAAAAATAATTTATTTCATCAGGGAAATTGAAGAAAAAGTTAGGGAAGGAAACTTCACAAAGTCCAGTTCCACTGCAATCACGAATATCTAAATGAGGAACTTAATCAGGTTTTGAAGAGCACCAGTAAACAATTCTCACCATGTCTATAAAGGTGTGTATTGTACTGTACCAGTACAATACCTCTATCAGTGATGTACAAATACTACTCTGCAACTGTAGGACTGACACAGGTGAGATCTGACCTAGAAAACCCCCACCTTCTCAGGTCCCACTTTCAAACTGAAGGAAAATCTCAATTCCTTTGACACCAATCACAGGTCTAGGCGAGGAAAAATTCACATTGTCAGGTTTTGTTTAGACCACAGAACACAAGTGAATTAATTTCTAAAAGATTCATACTCCTTGCCATGAATATATGAGTCATGGAGTTTATTTTTAATAATTTTATTTTGTATCAGGGATCACTCTCTGCCTCAGCTAGTTGCTGCCAATATGGGGACACATAGGACATGGCATTCTGGTGCTATTTCCCCTCTCCCACTTCTGGGGTGTGGGGGCGGAAAGAAGGGAGGGCATCTGCTTTTGTGCTGCTGCCCATCCTTCAGAGACTCTGCCAGAAGGTGTAGTGGGCTTTGCCTCATCATGTAGAGTCTGAGAAAACATTGCCTGTGGGACAACATTTAGTATTATTGCTAAAACCTGTATTTGGGGTGAAGTGGGATTGTAGGGTTCTTTGACTGACCCCAGTAACCCATCCAAGTGGGATTTCTATCAAAAGGAAGCCCTTCTTCTGGTAGAGAAAGAAGAAGGATTTCTGGCAAATTCCATCTTATTGAGTTGGGTCTTTGTTAAGATGACCATTGGCTGAGAAATACAATTATAAAACAAATTTGTTTTGCAGGAAGGCAAGAGTTGTGTCAATTTTGTGCCAAGCTCATTAGATAAAAGTTTCCTGAGTTGAACATGTCGTAACATTATTCTCCCATGGAAGTAATTACTGCAATTCCAAGCTACTTCTACAATTCTAAATGCCTATGATCCAAGGAGAGATCCCTTCTACCCTCACCTAGTGTGGCAGAGGGGCTTGTGCCCACATGGCATAGGGGCAAATCTCTAGAGCAGATTAAGTGCAGTGATGGATAAGTAGCATATGGGTGCCCTGTGTCTCCTCATGGGGTTTTGATGGAGTAGTTAGGTTTGTAGTATGGGGGTTTTGGGGGTGATTTTTCTTGATTTCCAGCCTATGAGCAGGGTGGCATACCACCATGAGGTTTTTAAACTTCAGCTGAGGATGTGTTGCACACCCTGGGGCTTGGCAAGACAGCTCACGTGAGTGGAGGGACACAGGCTTTGCTGTAGCTGCATCACAGGAGCAGGGTGGTGGCAGCTGAACTTGGTGCAGTCCTGCCCAAACCACTCTCTGGGCATGATGCCTGGGGAGATCTATCTCTGATACCACACCAGTATTGTGGTTTGGAGGAAATAGATGATTCAGTCCCCCAAAAGAGAGTCTGGATGTACATGAGCAGTTGTGCCTTGTGGGCAGCTGAGACTCAAAACCTTCAGGTGAAGCTGGGAGCTAAATTAATCCAGTGGTGTAGATTTTCTCAGAGTCTGTACATGGAAATTGATATGAATGGCATGATCTCACAAGGTACTACATAAGGTAATTTCACAAGTACTACATGAGGTAATTTCTACTTTAAAAAAAATGCCTGTGGGATGAGGTTTCAGAAGTCTTCTTCTTGTGGGAGGACTTCCTGGGAGTGCCTTGCCCAGCATAAGACACCCGAGTGAACAGTTTTGTTCTTGAATCCCCACTGCATGGAAATAACATGCATCTACAAGGTGGCACTTTAAAATAAAGTTGAAAATGAAGAGTTGAGAGATTTTTTGTACCATTACAGTTTTGTTGCAAACATGAGCTGTGAACACATGGACTTAGGGCATTCTGTGGGTCTTTGATCACATTACAGAATATTAATTTGCCAATTTACCAATGCAGAAAAGGCACTTTATGAAAACTGAGATAAGAGCTGTTAATCAGTGTTTGCACAACACCAGAAACACAACCATTGTTTCAACCCTTCTCTTTGAAACACATAGTTTTATTGAGACTGTAGGTAGACTGGGAAAAGTTTATTCCAGAAAAGAGGAAAGATAAAAAACACCATGGCACACCTAACCTGACTTTTTGTAATGCCTTCCTTGTTCCTAGGAGCTGTTAAGCAGCTTGGGGCAGACACTGGTTCATCCAGTACAAGCAGGCATAAAGTTCTGGCCAGTTGGGTTTTTTTTCAGAAAGCCTGTTTACCTCTCTTTGCTCTAAGTATTTTTTTTTTCAATTGATTTATTAAATAACTGAGGCGATACTTCGCAAATCTTTAAAACATTTGATCTATATCTCACTTAGAATCATCACATCTGAAATCAGCTGCTGAAGAGGGATTGATACTTTGCTAAAGCAGATGTACTTTTGACAGCAGTGTATTTGATTATCAGCATTAACAAAAAGATGCACTTGAAAAAATAAAAAATAGATGTTTAAATGAACACATTTTTCATAGTTATCTATTACACACTGCCAAGTAAATACATCTTAAACTGTATTAATATTTTTAAATAAAAATTAACTTACTGTTAAGTTCAGATGAAAGAAAAGTATAACACTTTTTTAACTGATATATTAGATTGCATATTTTGTGGCCTTAGTTCATCATACAATAGCTCATTTGTACTGTCCAGGAAGACTAATTAACACTAATGCTTTTAAAGAATTTTCATTTGTGATGCTAATCTGTCGCAAAACGAAAAGTATCTTCAGAAAGCCAGTGGAAAAAAGTAAAGGGACTACTTCTTGCAGTCAGCTTAAATTAATGCTAGTTTGATTTTTGTTATTTGAAAGGTTGTTTGCATCTCTTTTCTAAGTGTTTATAAAAGTTGGCAGACAGCAGAATAGCTGCCTACCTACATGAGCAAAACTTTGATTTATCTAAGCTGCTGTTTATATTACTATCATTAAAAACCTCTTGAAACATTTCTGTACAAATAGTCTTAAGGTATAAACCTGTCTCTGTGTTTATGTGCATACAGACACACACACCTATACTGTGCTGTATCGTTTTTGCTACTGAGACATTTATCCTCAGTCCTCATATTATGTGAATATTTCCATGTGCCAGTTCATTCTAGCAGCCTACTGGCCTCTGTTTAAATTTCTCTGAGATATGTGCAAGTCAGAAAAATACCTTGATAACTTGTGAAGATATCTTGCTGTTGCACTCATATCCACATCCTTGGATAGTCAGCCTCAGCAGAAATTGAGTACTTACACAGCTGAGCACCCCTAAAGTTTTATTTGGATTCATGAGCCCTGGCTCCTGGCTGCTGGATGAGACAACCTCAGGCTCTTGTTCACTGGTTCTCCACATTCACAGTATCTCAGGACAGGCCACCTGACCACCATATGTGGAAATTGCCCAACTCTGATGGTGTTGGATAGACCCCCACCTAATATCTTCAGGATCCACGTTGTCCACGCTGCTGGAGGGAGAGAGAGGCTTGCTAGGCTTACATGGCAACAAGCACTCCCAGCTGTTCCTGGACAGCTTTTAGCGATCCTGTCTTTTAAAAATACAGGGCAGCTATTGTTGATAAGTGTACTGATGTGATCCCAGACCTTAAATAAAAAATTCTAGAGAAATGGGCAAAGAAATTTGGTGTCCTCAGCAGAGCATAATTAAATTGCTGCTTAGTTCACAATGCTGACTACTGACGTTTGCATCATTTTAGTGTTGCTAGACCATGTACTACATGTAAGGAAAATTAGCAGAGCAGAGAGAAAAGCAGCAGATGCTAGAAGTGCGCAGAGTTAGATGACTCATTCTGATGTCATGAACAATCTTTTTCAGACAAATGAAAAGGTTGGTATTAAACAAAAAAAAAAAAAGTAGAAGACCAAATAATTATTAAAGAAATAATATGAAGATTTCAGGGAAGAGTAGCAGCAAATTCAGTGTCTTGCAGTATGCTAAAATGTATGTTTACCTGAAATACAGAGGGACACCAACATTCATGGTGGAGACTCTATTGTCCCTCTTCCCCTCCACTCATTTTTTTCCTTAAGGGTTGGTTACATGGTGGGTTTGGTGTGTTCCATGTTGAACCAAAAGAAAATGTGTTCTAAAATTTCTGAAATCGTAAAAAAACTCATTAACTGATTATCTGCTCAGAGATAGCAATAAGAAAATATTTAATAACCACTTCCCAGAGGCTTTGTGCATATTTTACAGCAGTTTTTCAGTCTAACAAGACTAACTAGAAACACGTACTTGCCATTTCAAAGATTTATTCTCACAAGTACCTGATACGTGTAAGGTAGAAAGCAAGTCTCATGAGACAAGTACCTCCTGCTCTCGGAAGTGCTCTACTCCACATTTATGGTTCTCTTTATTTCCTTAAAAACAAATGTGATTTGTCTTTTCTCTTGCCAGTCCCATTTGTGAATTTGAAACTAAATGGCATTTGTATGCTATCATTCTGTATGACATCACTTCTTTGATGGAGAGTTGTGCATGCAGAAAATATCAGACTTTCTCCCTGCAGAAACTCTATTCTGAACGAAAGCTACTACAGGTATATGATATATATATATGTGCTTTTCTGCACAATCTTATTTGAGAGTGGCATTCAGATGGAATGCACTAATATAAGAGACAAAAGATGCAACAATGTCAAGTTCTGTAAACAAACTGCTCCAAGGAATTAACATTAACACATAATTGTATGTTTTTACCGTGTCAGACATGTCACAAAAAAAAGAACTTGAATTGCGATTATAGTAATTAATTTTTCCTTTCCTATTTGAAACATGCCAACTTATGGCATTGAGGATGATAGATTCTGGCCTGACATTTTAGTGCATCGTGTATTTACATTTACATATGAAGAATGGTTACCAAAAGATGTTAACAGGATGAGATCTATATACAAACATATATTTAAGTAGGACCACTATCTTTACATTAAGACCTGGAGGTCTTTAGAAAAAAAAGGAGAAAGACTAGGCAAGAAAAATAAAGCAAAACAGAGATTTTATTCCTGAAATCAGGTAGGTCTAGAAATCACAGTGCTGAAAAGCAGGATTGTAGGGAATTGTACCAGTTAGAAAAGAATGAAGAAAATGTAATTTTTCCATCTGACCATCTTTGCTTCATTTTTGCTGTATTAACAGCATGTCCAAGGTGAGTGGGTGGCTGAACTTCTAGTTCCGTGGCATTTTTTCTTCTGTATTTTTTCTGTTCTGAAGTGGAAATTTCTATGTTTTGACATATAATATAAAGGAAAAAAAGAGGTGAGAAAAAGAAAAAAAAAAGGAAAAATTGAAAGGTACTGATTCAGATGATGGGAAACTGTTTCCAAATACTGTCACCAAAAGCATGTACTTAGGTGCACTAATACACTGTGGTTTTACCAACAAACCCGAGGGGCTCCCTCTTTGTGGCCACCCCGTTCCCCAAGTCTCGCGCTCTGCCTGCCTGATCCCATCCAACAGTAGAGTTGATACCGCACTAATCCCCGCAAGTTTGGGACTAATGAACTAACTGCTGGGCTGCTGCCACGGAGCTTGGTCCCAAACTATACTGTACTTCACACTCGATTTATTCTCCAGATGGCGAGACTGCGCAGCCCTGCCGCGAGGGACCACCTCTTCCACTGGAGTGTAAAAGTGGACCAATGTTGTTTTCTTTGCAGATTTGATAATTCAGAGCTAGAAACTCATGAGGGTGATTAGTTATTAGGTTTAATGGGTGCCAGTGGAGCCACCAATGTGCATATTCTCATTTTTCATTTCGATGTCTGTGTGTTTGGGTAGCAACGGATTTGTCAGCAGTGCTGCATCACCGAAACCTTTATCTTCACCGGTTGGCGTGGCTGCATGTAGTAATGAACCTCTTCCTGTGTTCTCCTCAGAGTCAAGCAGAAGGGGCGCTAAAGGAGCCACCCTGATCAACCTTTTTTTTTTTCCCCAGTGAGCTTTCCAGTACAAGTTGCAAATTTAGAGTATTTTAATAGTATCACTATTTACCACAAAGCTCTCTGTTGTCTTTCTCTCTTGTTCAGTTTGGTAAAGAACTCAAGTCACATGGGACCCAAGGAGGATACCACCATCCCAAGCTACCTGATGATGAAATATTCTACTTAATGATTTGATTTATTTCTTCATCAGCTATTCTTTCATGATCAAGTATTATCTGATGTTGTAGTTCTCATGTGAAGAATAAGGCAAATATTTTTCTCACCATTCCTTAAAAATTTTAGTTTTCCCATTCTTGGCAGTAAGGATAGTATTGTATCAAGGACTACCTTTTTCTCTTTTATAATGTTGAAGTAGTTTACCTAGGTTAGAATTCTAGCTTTTGCATGAATTCTATAATAAGAATAGCATCTATATTTCCCTGCCTAATGAGGCAGAAAGGGGTCTCCCTTTTCTCCATGTTTTTAATACATTTGGTCAAAGGTTTCAGTGTATATTTGTTTTATTTACCCATGAAATGTTTTATTGGAAACCTTTATGGGAACCTGATACTCTCCAACTAACATCAGTTGGATTTCCTCCACTGTAGGAAGTGTAGGCATTGAGTCAGCCCCCTCACAAGCTCTAGTTTTGGCAGCCAGGTCTCATCAGTTTGTTCCACAATTAAAAACATACATTGATTCTTGCTGTGGAAACTATCGTGACTAGAAGTATTATATCATGGAGAGGAAACGTTTCCATTCCTAGAGTATCTAGGCAGACAGATCTAAAACATAGCAGTTCTAAGAAAACGCATCAATTCTCAACCCAACAGATGGCATGGGTGTGTTAACTAACATAGTGACATATTTTCTATTAAAATATGGGAAAAAAACAACAACCCCCTCCCCATGTTTGTTGGTTGGTATAAATTCCGTGAAGTTGTTGGTTATTTTTGGGATACGTACCAGAGGGCTGCACATTTAGTTTATGTAAATTGATAACAGCAACAGCCTGTTAATAAGTGTTTTGTATGGAAATATACCTAGAAAGACACGATCTGTCTTTTTTGGGAAGGGAGTTTGCAGACTAAGGAGAAAAATAGATATGAGATGGTCTAGTGCTCATTATTATATTCTGAAAAAAACCATAACAAATTAGGCTGCAAGTTTGCTGGAAATGTGCCTTCAGCTGGAATTGAGTGCTACCTTAGAGGATACTTTGGGAAGATCTCTCTTTTGCAAATTCCATTGGTGTGTGCTGAAACAGTGATAATCTGACTTTAATTAAAAGCATAAATTGGTTTGGAGTGAGTTTTTAAGCTACCCTTCTGCATCACGTCCAGAAACTTTCAGCCCAGCCCTAGAAACCCATTATGCTGGGCCAGAGAAGGAAAATGTAGGGGATTTATATTTCCCTATTGGCATCATATGGTTGGGTTTACCCAATTTGGAAGAGCCATTTCATACAGCCACACGCCGGAGCTGTCTTCCCGCTGGATGTGTTTGTACTAAACTGTGTGAATCTTTATGTGGCTTTCCTAATGGCCCCAGAAAGAGTCCATTCACAGCAGTTGGAATGTTTTGAGTTGCATTTTCCAGAGATTACCTCTGAACGCGCCCCTTGATCGCAGCCCAGGGATACATACATGGGTGCCTTGTTCCCGTCTGTCCGATTAACGGGCATATGCTCCCAGCCTTTGGAGGAGCACGGCTAGTAGCCCCAAGCTCAAGGCTGTTCACTTCAGATTTCATTAACTTTCTGCTCCATTATTCCTTCCTTTTAACCAGTTAGAGCCACCAATTGCTTTTCTCTAAACTTACCCCAATTATCAGGGGTCTCAGCCCTGTAAATCAGTACATTGCAGAGCTGTCTTAAACTGGCCTGGGAGACCCTGTTCTCATCGGTCCTGACAACTGTAAGCTACTGTTCCCTCACACTGTTTAACTCAGACCACATTGGGAAACCACCTCTGCCCCTCTTGCTGGCAGAGGTTTGCATCCGTCTGGTTTAAATCTACTGTCATGTGCTCTCTTGCTGATTTGTATTAGCCTGGATATTAACTTTGATGATTTTTTTGGTTTTTTTCCCCTTGAGTTTGCCTGTTTTCTTGAAAAGTATCTCTATTCAGCAACTGCATATTGTTAAAGTCATTCCTGAGCCTCCATGAGTCAGGAGCTTTAAAGTTTTATTAGCCCCATAAAAACTCTTCACAAATTAAATGACTTTTGATAAGTGTGCATTTTGACAATGTGAATTTGTTAGGGGCTGTTGGTGAGTGGAAGGAATTTGGGGTTGAAACTTCAGTTGGCAGGAAGCAGGGAGCCCAGCACTTTCCTTCGACCTCTACCCCCTTCTCCAGGCCAAGAAATGCATTTCATTTCAGAAAAGCATACCAGTATACTTCATGCAAATCAACTATTAAGCAGATTTGTAAATTTACATTCACAAAAATAGCAAACAACTAAGGGAAGCGTTTGTCTTTGGAGATTTTATTTTGTGCCAACAGAATAGACTTTTATGTGGTCTAAGAAAAACCTTAGAGTTATTTCAGCTTTGTTTTTATATGCAAGTTGTGAATTCTATTACTGCCTTTAATGCACTTTGAATACATGGAGTAAAGGAAAACCAAAGCAGTATATATACATCTGTACTTTCTGACATTCAGGCAATACAGAGCCAAATTATGAAAGTAATTGTTTTATGCAAATTTAAGAATATGCCATTTTTGAGAGAGCAGACAGTTAGTGCAACACATTATGTTAGCATAAAGATATGTGTTGGTTACACATGTTCAGCACTAGCAGACACAAAAATCTTGTTTTCTGCAAGTGGTAGAAACGCCATGCATTGAATTTACCAGTTATAAAGAAATAATAAAGAGGAAGTTAAAATTGTGCAGTTCAGGTGATGATTGCTTCAATACAGTCCAAGAGTGACAGCATTTTGGGGACACCACTATACTGGCTGTCTAGCTTTTCCCCCGTGTCATTTCAACAAGTTGTCTTCTCAGTGCATTTTTCTGTGAATAGAAATTATGCTTTCTTTTTCCTTTCTTATGCCTCTGAACTCATATATATTGTAGAGAGAAGCACGACTGACCATTGTAAAAACCCTTGAAGAGTTTGACTTTGGCCATGCTGAAAAGTGTGTTAGGATAAACTCTGTGTCCAGTGGCCTTGCAGAAGAAGATCTACAGGTGCTTTTGCAGTCCAAGACACTTCCTTCAAGCATGATGTTGCCAAAGGTTGAAAATGTTGAGGAAATAAGATGGGTGAGTACCAACAACACAGTAGTTTTGACTGAAGCTGGTGGGCCAAGTTCACACAGGCACAGAGATGAATGACTGTGAGTCAAGAGGAAACTTGCAAATACCATATTGTTGCTTGGCTGAGGTAATTGGGAAGCGCATCCACTTAAATGTGTGTGTGATGTGCTGTATAAAAAGCATACATGGAACATGTTTATAAAGAAAACCAGGTGTATTTCTCCCAAGGCTGACAAAGAATCATCATTGCTGTCAGAGTATATTATCAAAAGTAGAAGGATAAATGCCTTACTCTTCTCAGACTATCCTAACAAGCAAAATTGCCTGTCCAAGAGCCTTAGTTACGTGCATTGGAAGCAGGAGATGGGAAACCATGCTAGCAACATATGAAAAAATGGGTTGGGGGGGGAAGGTCATTCCTTGGGGCAACTGGAGGAACAAACAGGAAGCTTTTAACTAGTGTTTTTAATTAGAACAGATATTATTTCCTGAACAGTTCTCTACTTCTTCCTTTTTAATTGCTGACAGGTGTGTTTGTGTTTCACAACTGAATTTTCAGCCTATAAAAACCTGAAATGTAAATGGCTGGCATGTCAAATTACTTACGAAAACTTTGAAATAGGCCTAATTATGCTATAATTGTTTTAATTGTCAAAAAAAGAGAGATGTTTGTTTGTATATACCATTATTTCTGTAACACACCAGTGAAGGAATAATGCTTAATTATTCACTTTATATTTTTGCAAACTGCTAGCTGAGCAACTAGCATGCATGCAAGCTGTGATGAAAGGCAGGCAGGCGTATTAGGATCCATTTTAATCTCAGCATATAACCTTGATCAAACCATTGAGATGGGCCCAAGTGCACAATGGAGCACAGCCCCATATGCTGGGTGTGTGACAGGCCCTGTCCCTTCTGTGGCGCTGCCTCTTTGGCCTCCACCACTCGCCATGGAAGGTTTGCCATCCCCTTCCACCAAGGGTAATTAAATTAACCAGAGTGCACCTCTCAGGGTTTACAGCCATGTAGGTGTTAGACGTAACTTGTCAGTGATGAATATTCATGGTACCAAAATGGCAGAGCCCTTGCTGCCACCAAGTAGGTTTTGCAGGGAGTTGGGATGCCAGGGCTCTTTGTCCCCTCATCCTCTTCTACTTTTCCCTCTCGCTAACTTGTATTTCCATCATGGAAAACAAGCTAGCCCCAGAAGCTTCTGCCTCATTGTCCTTCTTCTGTTTTGCTCTCCGTTTGCCCAACCTTTGCACACAAAGAATATACTCTGCCTAACACTGCTGCCTTCTTTTCTCGATCCTCCAAAAATTCACTCCAGCATGATTTTTCAGCCTCCCAGAAGCTGTTGCTTTCCCCCTATGCACACCCACTCCCCCCCTTCATTTTTATTTATGTGCAGCAGAAAACCTGGAGGCTGATGCACAACTAAAAGATGGGCTTACTTGTTTTCTTTTGTGTGAGAATCTCTTGCTTTCCTTTTGTCCCTAGTGTGGGTACTTGTTTGACTGGCATGGCTTATTGGACTATAACAAGCGTAACTCTCCCTCCTTTGTGGCGGGACAATTCTCCCACAAATCCCGACCAGTGTGCATTCTTCCCGACACACTATTGGGTGTGCACTGGAATTGAAAGAATTGCTGAGGCCTTGCTACTTCATCCCCTCCCCAAGCTTTGTGGGTTTTTTTTTTCCTCCGCCTTCTTTTTTTTTTTTTCCCTTTCTCCCTGAAATGAACACTTTACCGGGCCGGAAACATTTAATCGTCTCCTTTTGAAAAAAAAAAAAAATTAATTGAAACTTCTCCACTCGTTACCTTTTGTATTGGTGCTTATTGCAAATCTTTTACAAGGGAGAGGAAAGCAGGCAATATTTAATTAAACGTGCTTTTTTTTTTGCTTTCCCTTTAAAACAAAAGATAGCAAGAATTCCAGGAGTGTGACTTTTAAAATATTTTAAAACAAAAGAAGTACTCTGCTCTTTAACTTGCACCTAAAATATACACAGAGTAGCACTTTTTACTTTATTTTTTTTCTCCTAAAAAAATAAAAAACAGATAGGAGTCTTAAGAAGATATGCTGATACCATTATATTACCTCATTTTCTGCATTTGCCTGCATGAACTTAACTGTTTTCTGTCACTGTAGTAACCTGCCTTACTGTACAAAGTGAATTGAATTAAATTTTTTTTGCAAATTTTTGGGTGGAATTCTCTTCACTAAAGGAAAGTTACAAAGAGGGCCATGGTGATGATGCAGAGCAGAGATGGGAGGGCAGAATTCTTCATCAGAGAAAGCTGTGAATTATTTTGGTCTAATTGTAAAGTTACTGCAAATTGCTGGAAAGCTTTTTTTTCAAGATCTGGGTGATTAGATTTTCCTTCTTTTGGGGAGGGGTGGTGGGGGGAAGCTAAAAGGGGAAATAACACCTCTAATCCAGCTTCTGGTAAATAGGCTGCCAGCTTTTAAAATGAGTTTCCTTTCTATTAGTCAGAATATTATGCTAAGCCTTAAGCATTAGTTTTTTATGTTGCCATAGCAGCCTTATTCCTGCAGGGTTGTGACCTGCGATGATTACAGTACAAAGCTTATAGGGTCTTGAAACCCCCTTTGAAGATGAAAAGTCTTTGATGGTTTATATTTATGCAAATCTCTTAGATATGATTTACCCAACTGAGACTGAATGAAGAGATGATTAAAATTCCCTTTCCTTTGATATCCATTAATAGTCGAATATTCCTTAAATTTAAAATATATGCATATGTGATTTTTGTCTTTATTTACCAACATTTTTGCAGTACCTGCAATATGTTTATCTTGACACAAATTACTCGATCTGGACAGACATAATGCATTTACAATATAGGGCTGAAGGTTTTTCCCTTCTTTTTTTTTTCTTTT
>VWZU01000206.1:26851-52991 GCA_013397095.1 Sterrhoptilus dennistouni | reverse complement strand
AAGGGGAAAAATCTGTGCAAGAGCTTTTGTATGTTTCCAGATGATAGATTTTGGAATTTGGGCTACCCCACTGGCAGCTCAGAGCTAGCTGTGAACTGGTCTCATGGAAAAAATTGGCAAGCTTTGGTCTTCAAAGAATTAAACTTCCTTTTTAAGGCCTTCCTAGGTAAGCTAAAAAATTATGAAGAAAAGCCTATTGAACAAAAGGGTAACGGTGCCGTAATGAATAATACGGATGCCACTTAGAAGGCTGGGGAGCGCTTCCAGTGATGGCAGTGCTGGACCTGAAACAAAACCGGACCTCAGGTACAGCAGCACTTCATTGTTTTCCAGAGCCCACGGATTTGCATTTCACTAAGCCAGGGTGAGAGGTGTTAAGCTTGCAATTTTTTTTTCCTTGCAAACCAGCCTCCAAATTTAGAAATGTATGGGAATGCTGCAGTTTCAAATCACAGGCCTTGTTAAAAGCTGTTTTAATTTTTTTAGTTACCAGGTTTTTGGGGTGAGGAGGGGTGTTTGTTACAGTCAGGTGAATATTTGCCATGCTGTGTATACATGTAGACTGTTCTTTTTTTCCCTCTGATAACTCATTCTGTCTAGTTTTAGTTTTCAGACAAATTCTTACATCACCTAAAAGGCCGAACACTTGTAGAACCAATGAATTTTATCCCCTTTGTGGAAACTGCAATGGGCTTGCTCAATTTTAAGGTAAGAAAGTCTTGAAGCGTTCATATTTTGCCATCTCAGCAACCGAGGATAAGGAGAATACTCCTCAGTCTCTCCCTAATTTCACCAAGGAAAAGTGGTTAAAAAATACAAAATGTATCTTTCAATCCCCAAAAACATCTACATGTTGAACTCTGATATTTGTATTGTAAAGGCCTTCATAAATTCAAAATATTCCACTGACAGAACAGTTCCAGACAGTCCACACCAATTTACAAAACCTCTCTTCATTCCTGTATTGTTTTGAACACACTCGGAGTAGAAATGGGCCTCTCCAAAGATTTTGAATACTCAGTGTTGCAGGCTATTTAGTAGCTGTCGGATGTAACTTTTGTGTAACACTTAGTTTGAAATAAGAGTTAATCATCATTTCACTATTGGTAAACTTGCATCTTTATAATGGTTTCTACTAATAACATTACAACCAAATTCCATGTTATTATTTTTTTGTGTGTATGATGGAATGTTTAATGCTAAGATTAGAAACAGAATTAACTTTGAAAATACCTGGAGAACATGCTCCTTTTTTAGGGTCATTTTAGATCAAATCTGATTTATAAACTTAATTTTAATACAAATCACTCCCCAACCCTTTACTATCAAGTTCAGTTTTTTCAGAAAGGCAAGGCAATGTGATAATGAAACGGAAGAACTTGTGCATGCACAAGGAACTCTGCATCCCCTCCCAAGCTCTAAGGGAAAAGTTTCAGACCAGCTGAGGACACACAGATCAGAACTACCTCCAGAAGTACCTCACAGGCAGCCTGATCGTTTGATACAGCCATTTATCTTACAGCACACACTAACCTATCTGCAAGCATGATAAAGCAGTAGTAACCCAACGGACACGCTCCTGTCCAGTGTGCAAATACAGAATTAGATCCTATATTAAACCATTGAGGTTTTTCATCACCTACAGTATTTTATAGTGGAGGTTTAATGCTGTGGTTGCTGATGCTGGCAGGAGAGTTTCCTTTTAAAGCACACTCTGTTAAAGAATAATTCTGTGTCCCACCAGCTCCATAGAAGAACACTCATTAGTAGAGCTGGTAATTACGTGTGTCTCTCCATGTACCTTAAAAGCCTTAAAAAGATACTTATATTATCCTAACATCAATATAAATAGCAATACTACCCTCCTCATGAAAAAAGCTACAGCAGCAAATTTTTTTTGCTTTTATTTTATTGCTTTTCTGATGCACTTGTTGCATTTTTAACTTCCTTAGCTTATTTTTAGTTATATGTAGCCAAAGACTTTAAATAGGCAACCCTTCTATCCTGCAAGGAACTTAAAATAATTGTAAACCATTCATATTATTTATTTCATAAAGGAGATTCTGATGTTTATTTCTGTTTTTCACGCAGATATTCTCCATGTCAAACTAATCAAATTTAATACTTTTTGTTTGTTTTTACAGAATATTTTCCAAATATTTGTTTCATATTGCTACATAAATATCTGTAGTAGTTGTCACAGTAACACCCAGGATATAAAGTAAACCAGAAGGTGGAGAATCTGTTATTGGTGTCCTGTATTTGCTACCTGAGTGCTTAGGGAAACCAAAATACTTTTTCTCTCTTGCTGAGTCATTTTAAAGCACTGTGCATTGTCAATCAGCTGCAGTGGCTTTGCTTAATAGGAGCAATATTCCAGAAGGATTTTGGTAAAGCTGAGTTGCTGTAATATCCTCTATAGTCTCTCTGCATCCTGCATTTCTGTAGATATTAATACTCTATTCTCATTTGAAGGCTGTCTGTGAAGAAGCACTGAGAACAGGATCCCAGGCTGGCTTTCGTTTGGATGCAGTTGTCTTTGGAGGAGAGGATTTCCGTGCCAGCATAGGTTGTTACTTGTCTCTTTACTATAAATGTTTATATATAGCATTTGTGTTGGAGAAGCCTGTGAAATTTCTGACAGCAATAATTAAAGTAATGACACTTGAGTCTGCATTTTATGTTTTCATTTTTCTCCCTAATTTCTTTTCAGTGCAGAATGTACCACTGGCAATTTAAAACACGGTCCTTGTGTTACAGGGCACTGAGACTTTCTTGTGCCTCTTGCCAGTCAGTACCAAAAGTTAATGGAGAAAAACAAATCAAAACAAAAACAAAACCAAAAACAAACAAACAAAACCCCACCCTGTTGAATCACTGAAATAATTTTAAAATATTTTATCCATAAACAACACTTAGATGCTTTTTAGAACTACATTTGAAAGTCATAAAATTCTGGTGTCTGCTTCATCACTTCTTTACACACAACTGTCACTCAGGCTTTTCGACATCAAGCACAAATACTCTCCTGCTACATTTTGCTTTCATAAATTTATTTTAAAGATGGCATATGTCAATACAGCCACATATTCACATAAAAGCATTATTAGTCTTCCTAAAAAATAAAAAGTGCTTCACCATTTCTTTTATGAGAGGGCACTCAGCTTCTGATTTAGCTTAAAGATAAAAGCACAGAACCATGAATTAAAAATAAGTATGTTAATGTAAAAATCAGCATTGCTTTACAAAAATATTCCTTACAAACTGAAAATCTGTATCTAAATATTTATCTTATGGTTATTGTTATTTTTTTTCCCCACTAGCCTTCACATTGAGTACATTGCTTAGCTGGTAGCCTGTGAGCACATGAAGTCTCATGAACACTTTTGCTTCTTCTCAGAAGTCATCTACCATCAATTTTTCATTCAAATACTAAAGCTTAAATATTCAGCTTAGGACATCAGTTGTGACAAGAATCAGAACCAAGGAAAGTGCAATTCTATTCCCAGTGTGAATTTTTTAACCATTTAGTTGGACCCAGTATATCAATTTGTGTAAAGCTTCTCTTGCTGTAATGCTTCTCACTGTACATGCAGTAAATAGTAAAATCAAATAATTACTTTCATTTTAGCCAAGTCAGCAGTTCTTACCAGGCAAAGCTTACCCTGACTTTAGGCTTTCAACTTCTGATTTAAACTAAATCAAAATCTGAATTTATAAGCTAGTGTTTAAAGGGACATTATTTTTTATTTTTGCTAAAGAGACTTTCTTTTTTTCTTCAGAAGAGTACAATTTTGACTCTATAGTATAACCTTACACCCCTCTTCTATTTTCTATATCAGTTAAATAGAATCTTGAAGTTTCCTCTTTTTTTAAACATAGAGAAATATTTAAAACAGAAAGGTTTAAAACACTCTTGTCAGCTTTTCTTTGTTCTCGTTATTTTCTTAGGTGCAACAAGCAGTAAGGAAACTCACGATATTCTATATGCCAGGCAAAAAATAATAGTCACAGCAAAGGCATTTGGCCTTCAAGCAATAGACCTTGTTTACATTGATTTCCATGATGAAGATGGACTCCGCAGGCAATCGAGGGAAGGTGCCTCAATGGGATTCACCGGTATGACTTTCTGCCAATGTCGTGAAAGCATGCAGATCTTGTTCATTTTAAATATGTTGCTACGTTTACTGTCACTTAGACAAATAACTTAATTTTTGTTTCAGATCATTTACTGAGAAACTCATTGATATCAAGCTCTTCTATGTTTATTGCTATCTTTAAAATTGCAGCTGGAAATTTTGCCTGAAAAGTCACAGGCTGCTTTTTAAAACTGCATGCCATGAAGCATGTGACTGGTTTTGAAGAGAAGTTGGGGTAGAGGCTAGGCAGTGATTCCTCCTTTCTTGGAGCACAGGAAAGGCAATACTGTACTCTGCAATGGCTCCTCCACAACTGGAGCCCTTTCTCTTTCTTTGAACAACGGCAGCAATTAAAAAATACTTTTTAGGCAAAAAAGTTGAGGAGTAAATCTCATATGCTAACTGCTAAGGGAAGGTTATTTTCTTATTGTTTTTTTCAGTTTGTTTTTCATTTCCTGGCTTTCCCTTCAGTAAGTGCTGGTGACACCTATGGGTATTGGCAGACAGCAAGGGCAGCAGGCTTCTTGCCCCACAGTCTGTAATACATGCAGCCTGTTACCCTGTGACTGGTGTACCAAGTCACTCAGACACCTTGTTGGGACAGCCTTGTGCAGCCACCAAAGTTTGGGGGGTTGCAATAGAAATCAGCCATTTGACACACACATTACAGAATCCTAACACACAGGACAAACATTACATTCTTTTTCTCTGACCACCATCCAGGATACACATATGAGAATAGTACATCCCTTAGGCTTCTGTTACCAAAAGCATGGGTCCTGGCAATGCCACCTAACAAACTCTGGTTTTACAGTTAGCTGTGTATGATATCTTAAAGCACTAAACAAAAAAAATAAGTGAAATTTTAAGTGACCTTGGCATGCCAGTGAAAGAATAGCAATCGGTGCTTTTCGGCACAAACTCTACTTTACTGTCTGTTGAGCTTTGACATTTACAAACCCAAGTCTTATTTTGGAGGTGAAATGGTTAGCTCCTCACGGCTACATTATCCACAGCCATGTGGACTTCCACCCTTCACTCAGCTGCCTTTGAAGTTGGGAAAATAATAGAGCTGCTGAATGGTAGCACCTGCTGACAGCTACCTAGTCTCAACCAATATTTTCTAGCTTAAGGAAAGGCTTGATTTTTGAAAAAACATAAACATCTGAACCTCCTGTTGACGGAAGATGGAGTTGCAGGTGCCTAGCATCTTTGAGAGCACTCTTTTTGAAGGCTTAATGTGCATTTAAATGCTTAACTGAGGCTGCCAATTTAGGAAATTTAGAAATGCTCAGCATAACTAATGCTGATGGTGATTTGGACTCTATTGACTTTATGGTGGAAGTTGTCTGACCTTAGAACAAGGTCCAGACAGAAGATGAATAAAAAGGTCACGTAGCAATTTAGGGTGTAAAATGACTTTCTATCTTGGCTGTACATGTGTCATACTTGCTTTTCCATACAAGGAGTAAAGGTCTGTGAAAAGTACAGATTTTATTAAGGTGCACTCACAGCACCTGCCCTTTGCCTCGTCTTTCTCCAGCTATCATGAACACATTTCCAAAATTCAGCAAACAACCTCACAATCAGTCCAACTGTAATCAGAGATGGGGCAATAATGACTCTACTGATTTGATGGGGGGTAAAAAAATTAAAATATGGTTAAGCTAAAACAAAACAGCATTTTTCCTTTTCTTCTGCAAAAAGAAAAAATATTTTAAGTCAATCCAAAATATTTCACTTGTTCTTTGGTTTTTTGCTTTCAGTTTATCTAATATTTTTATAATCTTTCCTGCTTGTTTTGATTAAAATAAAATCTAATTTAAAAACTATAGAAAAATCATGTTTTTCCGAACTTATACAACTGTTTTTTTCCAAATTTATATAAGTGAAACCTTTTAACATTTCCAATTTCACATTCATCACAGAAAATTACAAGTGGGCCTTAATGGACCTCGTATAAAGCAGAAATATGCACATTGTATTTGCCACTGACAATCCTCTGATAATGTGAAAGTACTGAAATGTCACTCTAATGAGTTCAAAATGTGAAATTCTTCTAATTTTTAAATATAAGATCCCTTCCTGCTACTTTTTAAATAAATAATCAGAATCATTGAAATCAACAGAACTAAAATGAGCTGAGTCTTGCAAATTGCTCTCATAGCTGGAGAACACTCACTTATTTGCATGAACAGGGCTGAACTCACCACCCTCCAAAGCAATGCAATTCCAAAATACTCAGCAAAGTTATATGTCCTTAGATATTCCCATTTTAGGCCAGTAAAATTGCCCTTAATGTAATCAAGTAGCTTCCCTCAAGATTAAACAAGCAAAATAACATAATGACGAATTTACCAGGTATTTAAATATTATTGCAAGCTTCACTGCTTACTGCAGCCAAGTTTTCTTTTCCAATTTTATTACAATCAGCCTGGTTTTCCTTCAGCGAGTGTATAAACAAAATCAAATGTTTTCAAATGTAATCCAGCCAAATTAATAGTCCCTTCATATGTATATTTATAAAAATATATATTTATATATCCATAGACATCCATCAAGATGTTTCACACTACCAGTACCTGTAGACTTTAAATCAGTGTGTTGCCTATATAAATGGGCATAGGTTTTAGGAATGTTTAACTAAAAAATTAGGTAAACTTTCCCCTAAGCTTTAGCAGCTGGCTTAGTCATTATAAAAAGTCCTGTGCTACATGCTGAGAAAGCAGATATAAATACGAAGCAGTCTAGGTGTCCTCTCTTTTTCAGTCTATTGTAGAAGACTGAAATGACACCATCACAGAGTTACCTAAAAGACTTGACAAGTATTGATTTAAAACGCAATATATCAAGTGGTACTGTAAAAAGGATTTCGTGGTCATAAATTTTAATGTCTTCCAATTTTGCACTCTCTCAGTAACTTGTCAATAACAACAATTCTGCTTAAAATATTTACTTCATTTTTGCATGGCATTATGTCTGTTGTGCAGTTATTTGGGTAGGTAGTCTTTGACAAAAATCCACCAAATGCTATAAATCAAAAGTTAGATTTTATTCTCCCTAAATTGTTCAGTAGTGTTTTAATGATTAAAAGCATAGTTTACTACTATAAGTATCTTTATCAAAAGCAGGTCTTTTTACAGAAATGTTTTACACTTTAAAAAATCATATTTATGTATTTTTAATTTTGTTATAATTAGAGATTGACTTCAAATATAATTTAAAATATACTTAACATTTTTTTCAGAAAGTTAAGCTCCTTAGGATTTTTCAAGAAATTGTTGCAAACACTTCAGTTTTGGAATTAATGGTTTAGCTATGGAGAATTTGTTATGTTACAAATAAGGAACATCGTCATCTTATTAATTATGATATTTTATTAAAATTACTAAAACACCTCTGGGTATACCTAAGATAAAACACATTATTTTTAAAAATTATTTGTGTAATTTCTTTCAAAAATTATAGTTCTTAATGGGGTTTAAGCTTTTACCTATATTTAAAGTATTTTTAAAATAGTTGTGATATTGAAATTTCAAACTGAATATTTGCATACCTGCAAAATCATAAACCAAAACGTTAGTTAACAAGAAATAAAATTGAGCTACTCGTGGCTTTTTAGCAAAGGAACGTAGCAAAGGACTAAAGGACTACTATTTCTCTGCTCATTTAATTAAGTAGAGTTTCTTTGTACTCCAGGTTATCACTCAGACCCACTGCAGTCTGATGAAAGTAATCCCAGGGATTTTTGCAGTGGTTATTTCATTGAAAATAGGTGTATTCCTGCGCTCATGCGTGAGACTTCTCAGATCCAGTGATGATTCCTAAAGTACAGCTGGCTTAATGTCAGTAAGAACACGGGGGCAGACCCCGTTGTGCAGGGAAACCTCCGTAGGTCCTGACACTTCCAACTTTTCCTGGCAAAGTGCAAAAATCTCGCTCGCGCAAGAGGCTGCGGCAGCAGCAGCAGGGCTGTGGGACCCTCGGTCTGCAGGGCACTGCTCACTTGCTGGCAAGTTTGCAGGATCAGGCTCATCCCTCTAACTAGTTTTGTTATCTGGCACCGAGGAGAGCCATTTATTCCGAAGGAAGCTGGAAATTCCGGTAGCCTCTCTTTATTAATGCACCTTAAAAGCAGACCACAGAAATCACACCGGTCTGTGAAATTCCCATAGAAATGAACTAATAATGTCAAACGCTGCACTTTTCAAAGTGTCAAACAAATTAGACATGTATTTGTTTTAAGGTAGCTAAATTCAATCACGGATTAAAACAGATTATGTGGCTGTCCATTCACGTTTGAAAATCTCTAGTGAAAAAGACAACATCTATTTTTATTTTCTTAACTTATATTTATACAAGAAAGGATTAAAAAAAACTGCTTCATAAAACCTCAGAGCACTGCTGGTCGTTGTTTGCTATACCAGTGACTAAATAAATATTGCAGCCTACCTGCAAGTACCAATAATTGCAGCAACAACAGTTTAAGCAATTGAGGATTATATGATGCTAAGCCGATACTGAGAATTTAGGGAATGATCCTTAGGGTACTGGTAACTTTTCAGACCTACAGACCTCTTGCCATCTTCTTCAGATCTCATTTTCTGAACACACTTTAATGCAACTTATTTAAGAGTGGCTGGAGCTGCTATTTATATAGTCAAATTCAGATATGCATTATATTTAATTGTTATTGACTGCCTGAGACAAACAATTGCACTTGAAACAACTGAGAGAAGATATATGGATCAAAATGGGGAGGGAGGGGACAGAATTGTGGGTTCTTTCAAACTGTACTGAATGCAAGCATAGCATAAAGTATTACTAATCTTAAAATAATCTCTCAAAAAGCTATCTGCCTGTTTTCCAGTTTTAAAAATAAAAGAAACCAAGTTAAATAATTAGCTAGAGAGCAAGAAAGTCTGCAAGGCATATGAGAGCCTCAAGTGGTTGGAACATTTTGCTTGAACATCTGTTTGTCGATGCATGATTCTGGTGTTATTAATCTTCTTTGTAGGTAAGCAGGTGATTCACCCCAACCAAATTGCTGTTGTCCAGGAACAGTTCTCTCCGAGCCCTGAAAAAATAAAGTGGGCACAAGAACTGATTTCTGCTTTTGAAGAACATCAGCGATTAGGCAAGGTAAATATTTTGTTAATATGCCATAGTGGAACCAAATTTGAATAATATTTAAGATTTAGAAATGTCAGTGATGGCTCTTTGCTTTTATCTTTTGAAGTGTGCTGTGACTAAGAGTATTGCTTGTGAAATCTATCTTTCGATAGTGTATATTATAAATGTATCACTTCCCAATATATTTAGAAATAGAATGGTTGTCTTTTCCTTCTCCCCATTTTAATTTTAATTCTTTGATTGCACAGCCTTTTGAGTACCTGAAAGTATCCACAGCATCGGAGAAGTAAAACTGCTTTTTCATTATCCCACAGAATCACAGTGTTACTGTCACAGGAAAATATTTGCAACCAAAAGTCAGGTAGCCTGGCAGAGGACTCGGACTGCTTGCACAGACATCATTTATGGAAAGAAATAAATGGATTAGGAAGCCTCTGGTTGCTAAAAAAAAATCTCTGTGTTGGTAGACCTATTTCACTTTTGGGGGTTTGATCCCTCAAACATGCCCAGTAGTAACTGAATGTACTTTTGAGTGAAACTGCTTGCAGATTGTGGTTCTTAATCATTAAAAATGGGAATGTATTATGTGCATTTGTACCAATTGCTGGACCTGAATTTTGGATAGAGGAGAAAGCAAATTAACACTAGAATATGATTGTTCCTAATTTAGTGCATCATTGAGTCTCACGTTTCCTGCTCTGTGGGTTTCTGCTATGTAAATATTGCGGTGGTGATGCACAATCTGTCTCCACTTTGTGCCAGTAATACTGAAATTAGGGGTCGCCTGAAGGAAGATTTTATGCTAGTTGCGGCATTGTCAGTTAATTATCTTAAAGGTTATTTGCTATAATCCAGTTTGCCTCTTTTTGAAAGAAAAAAAAAGTTGCAGCCAAACATGTTTATCTTAGTCTCAGCCAAGCCTGGGATAGTTAAAAATGAAAGTCCCAATGTCAGAATGGGGAGTGCAGATGAGTAGGAATGGTTCACATATGCTTGTGTGGAATTCAAGCAGGAGATAAACCCCTCCAGTCGAGAATTTCATCTATAAGACTGTGCATAGGGTCTCACTTTCACTGGTGCCATATAAATGTTTTCTGCACTTTTTTTTTCCACTTTCCAATGGGTTAGAAAGAAATGGAGATGTCTGCCTTCCCTGTTCCCCTGCATTTCTGATACTGTGGATGTTGTGCATTAAAAATGCTGCAAAGGTCAAAACAGAAATTTTGCTTTCTTCTCAGTGTAAAAGTGTGACAAGGTATTTGCAATTGCTCTGCCCTTCTCTTCACTGGACTATTGTACCCTCTTTGTCATACCTGGGTGTTTCCAGTACAGCCATGACTATGCAGTTTGGGTGCTGTCCAGAGCAGTGATTTCAGGGTCCCTATTAGGATGCTGTATGCCTGGATCTCTTTGTTCTCTCCCCCTCAATTTTGAAATGTAGCTCTCTTCATGCAAACAATATAGAAATAGAAAATACGTGACTGGTTTTGCCCATTATTCCGATTTACAAGGCTTGGCTCCCTTACAAAAGGCATCTTTACAAACATACTGCTGGTGCAAATGTGTAGGCAGGTACATGCAGTAAGAAAAAAGTCAAACTAGTTACTCAGCCAAATGTTTTTTATGATGTGTTTAATACTATTCATTCAGCTGAGTCTAGTGTCAGAAACTCACCTAAGGAACACCCCTGTCATATGAACAGCAGACTAGGAGACTGGACCAAATTTAACTCTAGTCCCAGTATCGCATGATCATTAAGCCAAACATGTTTAATATTGAATAATTTAATGTTAGGCAAGCGTTAGTCTTTAGATTTGTTTTTAGGAAGCTGCTATTTTACTGATGTAATGCTGAGGGGTTTTGTTTATATCAACCATTCAAGGGGGTTTATTTGGGTTTGGGGGATTTTTTTTCCTCTTCATAAATGCTTTTAAAATATGTTATAAGCTTCTGTAATCAGCTGCAAGAGCAAATTTGCTGAGGGTTTGTGGTGCAGGCTATTTTTTTAACCAACCAGGTTGCATGCTTCATATATTTTTGTATGTAGCCGTCTATCAGTAAAAAAGAACTGGCAGGTTAATATGTGAACTTCTGAATCTCATAGCACTGTCGTATTACTGGATTTTATAACAAAATTGGAAAAATAGTTTTCCATGTAATGCTGGAAACTCATTAACTGAGTTTCTAATTTGCTATTATGACTGTGCCAGTGAGAGGAGCTTGGACGGTCTGATTAGTTAATTTTTTTTCCAAAGCAAACATATCTCACTGAGGGATCCTCTCGCTCCACATCCTAACGACATGCTAAAATGTGAGTAATAACTCTTCCCCTACCACCTCCTGGCAAATGCTCCACACAGCGGTTTCAGTAATCCTCGTGTCCTAATGAAACACCTCTTCTGTTTTCCTTTCCCTTTTATTACATTAAAGTGTTCATGTCAGTAAGACTAAAAATATGGCTGTGGTTAATATGTTTGAGACTTGCATGGTTTTACCATGTTATTAATCAAAGTTGAAAGCCTGGAAAAAATAAATGTGAGGGATTTGTGCAGCTGTTTGTGTGGTAGATAAGTTACTGGTCTGCAGTCTCTGGGATCATAGTTTGCTATTAATTTGGTTTAAAGTTTGATGCCCTTGCTTAACAACATTTTATATTAAAATACAGTAATAAGCTTTTATAATCTATTCCAATTTGAGACCCACAATTTCCATAACAATCTTCCTTTGAAAGAAGGCTGAACAAGGCTACTTCATCCTGGACGCTGAAATGCTTTGACATAGTAGCCCCCAAATGTGAGTACTGAGGTCAGGAAAAAATTAGGATCTCAGATGAGCACTGTGGAATTAGAGATGCTGTGGCAGTGTCCAAACAGAAGGAAATTAGAGTGCTAACCAGCTAGCCAGAAGTCTTTCGGCTTGCCTTATGGATATATTCCTGTTTGAGGAGTTGCTTTGGTTTGGTTTCTAGTTTGTTTTGTTTGTGGGGCTGTTTTTTACATTTCTAATCCAATTATAAAATGGCATGTCTAGGAAAAAAATGGAAATGTTCTATTTTGGACAAGTAGAAACAAATGTTGAGAAAGTACATTTTGTATTTTATTCAACTATTTATTAATTGCTCTCTTTTGTCTAAAACTGAAAAGTGCTTAAAAAGAAAGTGTTATTTCCAGGTCAACTTCAAAACTTCAATATTTTTCCAGTAGAACTGCATTACTAGGGGATATGATTTTCAGAATTAAAATACTCATCCTAAAGAAAGCAGGTATAGCTGTCAGAAAGCCTAAATATAAGATAGATGTCAGTGTGCTCAAAAATAAACAAAAGGGTGATAAACATCATTCCAGTGGTCTAAAGGACAGTTTCTGTTTAGAAATTTTTAAAGCATTTATACTACATTGAACAGGGAAATGATCTTATAAATGCAGATTAACTGAATCTAAGGGGGTAGGGTTAGTGGAGAGGTTATTAGCCTATTTTAAGAAAAATATCTGGTTTCTAACAATGAGGATATAATAGTCTTTACTATTTAGGTAACTCCTGAGTTTACATTGCCAGTACACTGAATACAGGACTGTATCTCTTCTATCAGTAGTTAATGTTTATATATGACAAAATTATAAGACATTGAAAATGAATTTTTAAGCCATTCAATGTGTAAATACATCAGGCACAATATCATTGTTGAAATTGAATCTTCCCAATTTGCCTTACTTTTAAATAAAATTCAAACATAAGGAAAAACAGAATAATAAAGTAAAAGGTTGATTACACATTTATCTCACATACTAATTTACAAATGCTCTCAAAGCACCCACATATTTAACTAGGGAATAACTAAATGCTGCTGCCAAGGTCACTTGTCAGGTAAGGATTATTTAGAGTTAAGGAAAATATATCACAAACCCAAATTGTAATATGGGTTGAATATTTAAATCCCATAGAGCAAATCAAAAGAAATATCTGTACATGCCACATACAAATGCACAGAGTGCTTCTAAGAAGACCTCTAGCATATGTTTCTTGCATTATATTCTGTGCCATTGTATAGCGTGTTCCCAGCAGCTGAGGAATAATATATATTAACTCCAGTGATTTGGCAAACTATACAGTTTCATTTACGGACCTTTCCAGGATTATGAAAAATCTTAGGAATGCATTTATTTACACAGCATCAACCCAACAAAGGAATGGAAATTTCCAGCAGTGGCTCTCTTATAATGCTCTTTGTTTAGGAAAAGCTAACCCAAGCCACTGTATCTTAGAGACGATGCGCCCTCGTGCTTCAGCCAGCTCCAGCTCCCACCACCTTACAGGGAGGTCTCTCCCGGCTTTCTCCTGGCTGCGCTGTGGACCTCAGGAGGGCTCCCCAGCCAAGTGGGATCCACCCTACCTCAATCCAGCCCGTGGCTGCTGGGAAAGTGAGACCATGTCCAAGGGGTGCTTCCTGGAAGGGATGCACGGGAGCATCCCTCTGACATGGGGCTGTATCAAACCCCATCAACCCAAAGGGGATTATATTGCATTTTACAGGGCATTATATCTCAGGGCTTTATGTAGAGCTGGGAGTGAGAGGGCCGCCCAGGCCCCACTCCCCTTGCCCAGGACAGACTGCCGAGTTTTGAGGTGCCACCAACCAAACTGGATCCCATCCCAGTGTGACAGTGGCAACACAGGGTACTTCTGTGTGTGCTGGGCTGCAGCACTGTCAGCCCTCCCTCTGAGACCACAGGGCGTGTGCTGTCCTTTATGTTAATTAGGCAATGCGTGTTCCTTTCACTGCAAAGTGAGGGATTCAGGAATTTGTGATATATTGCCACCTTTAAGGAGCACCAGCCTTAAGAAGTCTAGGCTCAGGCGTATCTTTATGCAAAGATGAAGAGTGCTGGTGGGATTTAAGCATGGGCCACGGTTATGTTGTTTATCTTTTTAAAAAGTGGCCAGATGAAATTTTAATGTCAAAACTGAGATTGAGAGGGCTCATATTAGTACTCACAATTTCTCTGTACACTCCTAGGATTTGAAAAATGCTTTATAAATGTGTTCTGTGTCATGGTTGAAGGCTTTTCTCTTAGAAAGATCCATCTGGGGCAAATTTTGAACCTCTACAAAAGAGCAGAAGGGGCTGTATTAGCTAATTGCTTGTGCTATACTGGTTCCTACATTGGTGCAATCAGTCCTGAGGGAGTTATGCCAGGTGGGGAGAGAAAGAGACAGATTTTACTACACAGGGCAGCAAAAGCTTCTAAGCAGGGCAGAAACTCATACAAAAACATTTTCTTGCCAGCTTCTGCCCTTTCCACTCCCCAGCAGGCATTCAGTGGCTCTTAATCTGTTTTCCTCCACTCATTAAAGACCTGTGTCCAAAGCGCAGAGGGAGAAGGACTCGGATGGCACATTGATATTTCCCGCGGGGAGTTTTACCGGGAGCCGGGAGCAGGATGGATCTGTGCGCCTCTGTAGCCTTTCCACCCGGAGATAGCCCCTGGAGGAGGCAGCTGCTCCTGTCCCAAGGGACACAAGCCCTGCAGAGGATGGCACCTCTCTGGGCTCCTCCTCAGCTAGGCACGGCTCCTCCATCGTTGCCGGCTCAAGGAGATAAATGCAGGGTGAGTTGCTTTTGGAAGGGCCGTGCTATGTCGGCGCATTCCCAGTGCAGGCGATGCTTTGCTATGAGCATGGAGTGGGAAGACACCCAGCACTGCAGACACCTGCCCACGATCATTCCAAAACCTGTTCTGCACCAAGCAACCCACCAAGGCAACTACCCACCTCCAAAATCCCTGTTTAAAAAGCATTAACAAGCGCTCATGAGCCTCATTTCAATTTTCAAAGCAGGATCTAACTAGAGAGGTAATGTTCTGACCAGATGGCTCCTTTTAAGCCTTACTGGGGGAATTCAGAAGCCTGTACAGCCAAAATATTGTTTCAGTTAATTTAAGTAGCAGCAGTCTTGCTGCCTTTTCACTCCTCTCTGTGCTAGCCAGCTTCGTCAGGGACTTGGAGTGGCTCTCTGCAAAATCTGTCAGTTGAAATAGAGAACCACAGTAAAAAATGGCTGTCCAATCCTATTCAGAAAATGAGCCTGAAATTAGAAAAAACATGGAATACAAAAAGATGGCCAATTCCATGCTTGTTGGCAGAACAAGCCTCACTATTATTATTATTTTGCTCAGCTCCATTGTATTTTACAGCTACCTTTCCCTTCAGTACCAAATGCCGTCTGTATGCCCTGTAGTCATTTACTTTCAGATTGAATTTTCTAGTTTATATTTAACAAATTGCTTCCATGACTGTAAACCTCAAGTTAATTCCAAATTACTAAATGAAGGGCATCTGAGGATCCTTAAGTCTTAATATCAGTTACTTTTCACTTTTCCATTTAATAATCATGAATCTCACTAGGGAGAAAAAAAATGCATGGTTGGATAGGCTGTTTGTCCAGGAAGCTGCTTGTGTGCTATAAAACAAAGATTTGCTTGGCAGCAGCAAGTGTGCTCTCTAGGAATCTTCCGTTCCCAATACAGTATAAGACAGAGAATAAGAACCAGTGGAGAATATTCCTGATTTCTAGAACTTCCCTCCACTTCTTTAATTTTATTCCTTCCTGCTCTAGAGGAGCACGCAGGAAGGCAGCAACCACAATGAGAAGAGAACTAAAGAAAATGCAAAGAGAGCAATAAAAAAACCTTCATATCTGCCTTGCATTCAAGGATCTTAAATAGATTGTTTGCTCAGGCAGAGGGAGAGACTTTGGTGGCCTGAGGAGTTTCTGGAGCTGAACGAAGCAGCATTCCCAGGCCCACCCCAGCTGAAAGGGTGGTTCTGGCAGCTTGGGGGACTGTAAGATGGAAAAACAGCTTGTCTGGCTCACACAGCAGGGCAAAACCCTTACATATGGGCTGGAAATAGTAATGCCAGGTGGAGAAGAAATGAAGGACCTTGTAGGTCCTTGTTCTTTATCTTTCCTGCCCCACTGTGGACTTGAAGGATCACAAAGTCCTTTCTACCTGTTGAGCTTTAGAAAGGGTTTCTTCTGTCAGAGTTCTTGCACTACTGCTCAGGAGTTATTTGAGGCAAAAATCAATCTCTATTTCATGTGGTTGTTGCTCTTTCTTTCCTGACCTTTTGTGTCCTTCCATCTGCTCCTAGAGACAGAAGCCTATCTCAAACAAACAGGCCTGCTTCTGGCTTTACAAACTGATTTATCTTCTGAACTTACTGACTACTTCTACTCCAGTGGAAGATTACACTGGCAAAAAGAAACAAAAGGTAGTGATTTCTAATGTTTTCTACATACCAGCAAAAAGGCTACAGAAACTTAACGGTGACGATACTTTGCAGAATTCCCTCCCCACATACGCTTCAACAGACCAGAGACCCACTGAGCATCTCCTCTTGCCAAGAAGATGTTCTGACAAATCTTTTCAGGGATCATTTCTTTTCCCCAAAGATTTTGTGTACATGTGTCTTTCCACCCATAATGTTGTTACAGAAAAGGGGTGAATGTAAAAGGATCCAGAGGAGAGGCTATGGAAATATGTAGCCAAAAAAGCTGTGTCCATACAGTTCACTGCCTGTGAAGTCTTCAGTTTGTCATATGTGACTACACTGGTTATTTGGGCTTTTCTTACCTACTGCAAAGATACTTAAAGAAAGCCAGGGTTATGTGTGAGCCTGCTCTGGTGGCAGGACAGGCCTGAGCAGAGAAGAGAGAGAGGTCACAGTCTGGAACACACTCTCAGTTGACCCAGATTTCACTGAACACCTCCTAGCAGCTCACTAACCTTTGGAAGTTCATTATGAGAAGGTAGAATCATAACCCAGCTCTTTATGACAGCTCTTTGGCTACAACTTGCAGAAGAAAAAAATTAATTAAACCTGCATTCAGCACCATCACAGCTGTTAGCTCTTGACTTCCCCAAAAATATGGTCTCAACCTTCTGTTTCAAGAGAAATCATTCCTTTGTAGTCAGGATAATCACTCCTCCCCCAGGCACAGACCCAATGCCATTTGCTGTGACCAGGTTCCTCTTCTCCTTGTTCATTACCTGTAAGCAAATCCAAGCGTTCTTTTTAAGCCCCAAAGCAAAGACTTCCAAATTTCCTCTGCAGGGAGTCACTTAAACAACATGTGTTTTCATTAATCCCAGGGGAATTATCTTTCTGAATGCCATGCTTTTTAGGGGGAGCCTTTGCCATCCACCTGCTCCCTTTCCTCCTCAGAAGACCAAATCTGCTCTGCTTGCAGAACACAAGCCTCTTCCTTATAATAGCTAATATTGTACAGGATTAGAGGTAATGTCCTCAGACCCAAGCAGATTTTAGTGCATTTATTCCTTGTATTTTTGGTGTCTCCAAAAAGTCATAACTAGACCTTTGGCTTTCAGAAGTGGGTGAGACACTGAATTACCACGGAAAGAACTAGTGTTTCTCAAATAACTGTGGATCAAAAATTTCTTGTGTCTGTGGACTTGAGGCCACTTGTCTATATGGGTTAGGAGGTACATCAGGTTTACCCTGGCCAGCTGGCATCACCCCTTCTGCTCATTTCCATTTAGCCTGGCATCTGCCAACGAGTGCTGACACAGGTCACCGGGGTTGGAAGGGGACTTACATAATTCACTTATTTACACAATGGCTGTATTCACACACAGCCTCTGGCCCATGTTACCAGAGCAGTGTGGGAGCTCTGTTTGACTCACAATATCTCCTAATGATGGAGGGGGTGGAGGAGAGCAGGGTGGCTGGCTTGTTGGTCCCTTTATGCCCATTTCCCCTATGTCCTAGATGCACATCCCTCCAAAGACAGCCCAGTAGGACAAGGAGAAAACCAAACTGCCGCACACTCTGCATGGATTTGGTCTGCAAGGGAAGATATTGCAAAACTGTGGAGAAAAGTAATTGGAAAAAGCCCCAAATCTTTATCAGTGGGGCATTATTTCTGACTGTGTGACAGCAGAGTACTGTCTGAGGACCTCCCCTCACTTGTGAGACTGTCATACAGTCAGTAATCCCCTAAGTAGTGGAAAAGGGGGTTTTGACAATTCCAAAAGCATTAGATAACCCCTGTTTTAGACCCATACTTAATTCAAATTTCACCAGCAGGTGATTTCTTGTCCATATTGCAGTTTCCTGGAACATTACCTTGTCTTGCTTTTCCTTTCTTTTCACTGGCCTAACTACACAGAGTGTCCCCCATGTCAAAGCCTCACCTACTCCCAAGGATCCCCTAGCACCTTCAAGCCTGCCATCTGTGTAGCCTGACCAGGTTCCCAGAGTAAACTGCTTTTGAAAAAGTCAGCTATCTCTACACAGTGGCCTAGGACAGCCCATGTATGGACATACTACAAATTAACCTAGCACTATTAGCTATATTCTTTCGTCTGATGCAAGACAATTGGGTTTTTCTTTCTGCTGTAGACAAGCCATGATCTTAATGTAACCTACATAAATATCTTTGGGAAAATCCTGGCAACTGTCATGTGGGAGTTAAAATTGTTGGCTACATGTATGATGAGATCAATGCATCAAATCAAAGTTTTATTAGCAAAGGCTGGACCATGATTGAGTGGACCACAGCAGTGGTTCCAAAAACAGAGCACAGAGTTCTTAAAACTGTTGCTCATGCTTGGAGTCACATCTGCAAACAGACAGGGAGCCAGTAGAGTTTTTTGAATTTACAGGAGTTATTTGGTACTTCAAACTTCACATACTTTCTGTGTCTTAGGAAAACCAATGCAAGTGATTAATAGATTACACTAGTCTAAGAACTGAGGGTCTGCAGTAACCCTCTTAGTGAGCTCATTGCAGTCATAGGGCTGGATGTGGTTAGAGGCACAGGTAACCACAGATGGAGAAAAGGCTGACAAAAAAGCCACGAGCATTCCCAGGTGCAGGAGTACATCTAATTCTTCTGTATTGCCAACCAAAAGGGACTATCTCGTCTGATCACTGTCCCACATGTCCCAGAACAATTATTGTTTGACTTTAATTAACTCAAGTACTTCAATACACAACTCAGAGATAATTGTGTCAGATTACTATGAGGTGCTTGAAGTGTTCTGTATCATGATAGTTTTATCCTGCTTATTTCTCTCCTTAATCCAGTGGTACATAAAGAAATAAAATATGGTGAGAGTAAAACTCCATGTAACATTGTGTATCATATAAAAAGTTTTCAGTACAGATAAAGAACTGTAAAACTTTACATTCCCTGATCATATGGAAAAACATAAGGGCACCTCACTTGCCATACTGTCCATCCCCTGTGCAGTCAAAGTCAACACAATTCCATATTATAACACAATTCCATTATACCCATGATAAACACTAGCACCTGTATCATTCCTTCCCCTCTCCTGGTTCCACCAGAAAATATTGATCCCCAGACAGCACTGAAATCATGGACCCTGAATCCCGTCCATTTAACTTCTAGAAAGGTAAAATGTTTCTTGCCACTAAAAACCAGTATTACTCTGGTTATGAAATGGTCTTGCAGATTTGCCAAGCTCTTAACTACTCACTAAATTTTCACAAAGTAATTGTTCCCAAATACAGGAGAGACGTGCACAAAAAGAGGAGGTCTTCATGTTCTTGGAAACACTGCATTAATGTGTTCATCTTTTGCCATGGCAAATGACAGATCAACACTGAGACTCTTTTTGTGACTTGATACATGTCATTTCTTATAGGTAAAGGAAATCCTTAAGGATGACATATAGGTATAACAAGAAATATGTTCAAGATCCATGGCAGCATGTGACCAAGGTTGTATTCTAAATTGTCAAAGAAGATCTCTCTCAATTACATGTTGAACTTTGCTAGGTCTGAGCTGTGCTGGAGTGGCTGCATTTATCTAAAAGGAAATTTGTATGATACAAGCATAAAATCTGCCAGACTGGTGTGTTACAAAGTTTGGTTCTGCATCTCTTCAGTCTGTCAACAACCACCTGGAAATTTGTTGCATATGTTATTCTTATTGCACAACTGATTTTCCCTCCTTTATCATGAGCCTATATCTTCATGTTCTGACCTGTGAAAATGACTGTTCTCTGTCAGCTACGCCTTATGGCTTCTCTTGCCTGTAGGCTGGATCTTTGCATCACTTGGAGCTGACCATTCTCGATTCCCATTTTTCCAAGACTATAATTTGCCATTACCTTCCAAGGGAAAAAAAAAGAAAAAAAAAAAAAACACCAAGAAATCACCCACATCACACCAACACAAACCTATCAGCTGTCTATAATTTTAATTCATTTGCAGCTGTTTTCTATATCTGCCAAATCTTCTTTTTTTCCATCCTCACAGCACTTTACGATATACTGAAATTTGAAGCAGAGCTGTTAAGACCTTACTCAGCCTGGCCTGCACCTTGCATAAATTGCTGTTACTTTTTAAAGATGTTACTACTGTCCTAATAGAGCATTAAATGTCATAGTGAATACTACTTCATTGCAGAAGGAAAAACACTGAGTCTTTCCTTGCTTGTCAGTCAGCTGGGAAGGACTTTTAGACAGTCTGCATGATGATCCAAACAGGGAATGCTACCCATTCACCTTCTTCCTTGATTCCTCCTTGGTAGTCTGCCCTGACAGAGCTGTAGAGCAATCAGGCTGAGGGAGCACAAGCATTCTGTATTTACAAACCCTTCTGCTGTGTTGTGCTGCCTTCACAGCTGTACAGTGTGGACCAGTCAAAGTGCCCTTAAAGCTCCCATGCCCCACAGAGTGGTGAGTGCCAAAGTCATCCCATTTCTCACAGGGCTTTGCCTTCAGTACATTATCTGTGTGGCGACATGAAGGATGCCACTGAATAGGCACAGCAGAATCTGTGCTGCACCCTGCTTTAAACAGGGTCAGAGTCTTTGGCCCACAAATCTTCCCATTCCTCAATAGGGCTGGACTTCCAGACTGCTGTCTGGTGAGTGCCACAGTTGTCCTCCATTCTCCCATTTCTCATCCCAACTGAGTTATTTGCATCCAGGTATTGTCACCTGGAGGCTGTGCCCATTATCTGTGGCTCTGCCTCCTGGCTGGTCCTCCTCCCCACTTCTCCATCAGCCTTTATCTGGATGGCCTGTCTCTTCCCAAGGCAGGTCTGACATGTTTGATTAGCCTGATGGCAGAGTCCCTTTGCAGGTTTCTGAAAAGGCTCCCTCTGAACGATTTATATGGTTGCATGGTGAGCAAGAACCAGAGCCACCAAATGCGATGGATGCAAATCCCAGCCTTGCATTACCCACCTGGAATTGTTCCCATTCATGCTGCAAGCTTCCTTAAGAGCAGGCCCTTGGTCCCATAGTTGAACTACTGGAAATCTAAGTACAGGCTGGAAGTGTGAGATTGTTGAGAAAATTAGCCAAAAAGAAAATTTAGATCTATGACTAAATTAATCCCCAGATTAATGCTATCAAAGTAAATGGTGTTTATAGAAAGTCTTGTTTTCTTTATATTCATGTGAGAGAAAATCAAAAGAATGCTAGAGGCGAATTTCATCTAGCAGAATTGGAAAAGAGAGCATGGGGACAAAGCTGTAATTACTGGTATTTCCTATCTGTTGAAACCTGTGGGTGGAAAGAGAGTCGGTGAATAGGGTATATTCAATGGCATTAAAATTGGTTTCTTTTTCTGGACTTTAGCTCAACACTGCAAATTAGCAGGGGGAAAATAAGCCTCAGATTGAACAGGCAGAGAAGCCAACTTCATGTTACCCTTTGCTGTTAGGGAAAACAAAAGTCATTTTTTTCCTTCAAAAATTCAAATTCCTAGCAACCCGAAGTACAGCTGCACACTGACAAGCAGGGAACGTACAGCATTTCTCACGTGTTTCAGTGTTTGTGTGTCCATACACACACCATTATCCTGTTTTCCTTTTAAGCATACTACTTTAATGAAGAGAGGACAAGCATGCTGTTTAATTAGCTCTTGCTTTATAAAAAAGACATTCTGAGCCAGATTCATCATGGTACAGCTTAGGTACATGCAGGGGTATCTGACTTTAGATCATTCCGTATCCAGTCAGTGGAAGGGTTGAGACCCTCCCAGCCATGATTTGGACCACCAGAGATCAGAACTGATATTGCTAAACACCCATCTCTTTCTGCAAACCATTGCAGATACTTAGGATCACTGTACTTCTGAGTCACCCTTTCACAGAACTAAGAAGGATAATTTGAGACTTCAACATATTTCTACTTATGACAGTCATCCCACATGCAAGTTTCTTCTGTAAGTGATATCTGTTACTGAATTAGCTTTACTCTTTATTTTGCTACTGAATTAGCTGTTCCTGAATGGGCATTACTGAATGCCTACAGAAAAAAAAAGGACAAGTAAACCCATGTTTTTCTTACAGTAGGAAAAAAATGTTTCTTGCAGTTTGAGATCACTGCATAGACCTGAATTATTCCAAATAAGTCCTATGTCATAAAATGTTTACTTAGTTCACTTTTCTTTTACAACAGTAAATAAATTGAATCATTTGAGACTGCATTTTCTTTAAAGTTTTAAAAGTATAACTGAAAATTACAGAGATGCAGCTATAATTAAAAGTGGTATATTATTAAAAATAATAATAATATTGATGTTGATGTTGGGGTAAGGTAGGGTTGATTGTTTGCTCAGTAAACAAAAAAATTCAATTTGAAGCACCAACCCTTGAGTATCTGTCAGTCCCATTCTCCAAACCTACCTGAAATATTGCAAACTGTAGTAGGAAAGTCTTCTTTGAATAAAATAATGGTTTTTACTATTACGTTTTCCATGGCTTTCATACAGCCTGCTCTTACATGCAAGAATATTGATTTGTGTTAGATTACTGTTTAAGGTGGATTTTTGTCTGAACTATTCCAAAGCATGATTTAGTATTTAATTAATACTGCTTCAGTTTAGCTAGATATGCCACTGGAGCAACACATTTCCTAAATATTTTTGTAAATGGGTTATATTTTCACTTTACTTTCTGGAGTCTTGTATTTAATAATTATCAAGCCTCAAATGAAAACCAGAAAAAGGTTTACTCTCCTCTGCATTTCTCTCGCTGCTGATGCACAGACACTTGTGCTGCTATGGACCATACCTCGCTCCTGGTGAGCCTTGCTCATTGTCAAACCTAAGGCCAGCCTGTGATCCCGTATTGACTGGCAGGACATTAAAAGGGTGTTCAGTGCTTCACAGAGCCACCCTATGCAGTGCTGGGGCCAGGCCCTCAGCTCTGAGTTCAGGGAAGGGATTGCACTTTTGTACTTGGATTCTTGGGTTTGTTGTTTGTGGTTTTTTTAATGTGTCAAACCACTATTAGAATTGCAAATAAGATTTTTCTGTCTATTGAACTTCAGCATGTCTTAATGCAGTTTTATCTTCCCAATCCTATCTCAGAGACACGTGGGGATTAAAGCATCTAAGGTAACAAGTCAGGTTTGGCACTATTTAAAGCATGTTTAAAGCACTATTTAACTACATATTTAATGTCTTTTGTTTAAGATTTAACTATGCTTCATAGTTAATTGTTTTAAACTTGTCACCATGGTTCCAAGAAAAAATCCTTAGGAATACAAAGTGACTTTTGAAACCTGTCCGGACTCCGCCGCTGAGGCACAGAGTAGTTCTGCATCCATTTGGGGAAATGCCCTCTGTGTGGCGCTCAGGTGGGCTTTACCTTGGCTCCACAGGAGATTTGGGCAATATTATTGCACCACCCACTTGGTTATTTCGGCTTTCGTTCCAGTCCCTGGCTCTCGGCCCAGGCCCAGCCTATCTTTAGCACTGGAGACATAATGGAGAGGTGCAGCAGCAACACAACCTCAGCAAACCCCTGAGTCAAGAAAACTTCCCTCCACTCCCACAAGCACCCATTACTGTTTACTGACAAAGATAACTTCTGGCTTTGCTCCAAGCAGTTTGCTGCTGGCCCTGTGGCACAGCCCTGGATGGATGCTGGATGGTGATACTGGAGGTGAGGAACAGAGCTGCCCCCCAAGTGTGGTGTCTGCCAGTCCCTCTCCCCAGCTGGCACACACAGCCTCACTGCTCTTGGCCCTCAGTGTCTGCCAGCTAGAGAGGCTGAAACTGGCCAGCTGCACCCTGGGCTTCTCTTTTCTCTCTCTTTTTGCCTCCTCTTTGGAGAGCTTGTTGTCCTTCGCATTTCTTTAAATGCACTTGCTCCGTCTCAATTAGTTTGTCTCCTAAAACTTCTTCAGGATTCCTATGGGAGATGATGTTTCTTGGCAAACAGATGTGTTTGTAAAGAACAAGATACACCAACTACAGTTTCCAAAGGTGTCTCAGGAAGTTCATATTCTCTCTTTTCCAGGGAGCGTTTACTTTCCGAGGGAGCATGATCGACATGCCATTACTGAAGCAGGCACAGAACATTGTTACACTTGCCACAGCCATCAAGAAAAAATGAGCTGGTAAATGAAGCTCTCGCCATGGGGCCCCAGTAGCTGTTTTAAAAGATGACGATAATACTTGGGGGTGGGAGGGAGGGGGGGAAGGTGGAAAATTAAAGACGTCAGGCTTAAACAGAAATTCATTTCCATTTTGCAGATCTGTCATAGTTTGCTTGCTGGAATCACTAATTACTAAAACTATTCTCAGCTCAAGCCACTGCTCACTCCTGCATGGCCCATGTTCTATTCATAGCCTGCAATGCAGTTACATCACCAAATCTGTGACATCACAGTAATTATTACAAACGTGGAATTATGACTTCACTGAAGGAGAAAGGCAAAACATAAGCCCTGAGCTCTGTTAAAAGAGCAGATGGAAAATAATTCAATTGTTTCTATTTCTTTCTGTGCTTCTTCCCACTCTGATGCAGAGCTCCTGGCAGAAAGGAGAAAGCCTCGAATAATTAGACACCAGTTGAAATAACTGCAATGAAAATCTTTACCCTGTGTGAGCTTTGATTTCCCCCCACACTGCCCTTCTGTAGATGTGCAACAGCCATTAAAAATAATGCTCCAACAATGCAGGACTCTTGACTTTCTTCTCTTGTTTTTTAAGCAGTCGCTATTCAGAGAGTTTCCTCCTGGAAGCGTCCAGCGCGGGAAGGGTTGGACGGCAATAAACTTGTAGTTTTTGGAGACACAATGCAGCAGAACTTGTGCATATGGTCTCGAGTCAGATTTACATCACATTAGGGATACGGCTACAGATCATGTGGGCTGTGTGGTTAACGGGCTTAGTAAAGCTGTTTTGAAGAGGTTAACCCAGCTTGTAGTAAGGGTAAATAAACATAACAACCAGGCATTGTCCTCTATTCAGCATGTACTCTTATATGGAGGGCTGAAGGGTATTGAAGCTGCAGAGGATCAACTTGTGGTTGCCAGAGGACTCCAATGAAGTTTGAAACACCAACAATCAGAGATTTTGTTTCTGTTCCTCATTAAATCATGAGCTTTTGTGCTCAGACTATGAACGACTGTTCTTTAAGAAATTAACAGAATGGGAAGTTTTAAACTATGCAACAACCTTTTCATGACCTACACAGCAGCAATGCTGCTGCACTTAGACAAACACCGCGGGGAAGGCTGTTCTGTTTATTTAAAATTGTAAATAGAAAACAGTTGTTTTTTAGTTTCATTTCTCACCGCCTCCGTGGGCATTTCAAGTATTGAGCCACAGTGCCTTATTCCTCCTGTTTCCTCACTTAGCGTGCTTCCCCTCCGTCTCCGAGCAGCGATTTCACTTGTTTTGGCTTATTTTTGGTTTAATTAAGGGGAGAGGAAAAAGGGGGAGGAAGAACCCACCGTGCGGCCCGCGTGGAGCAGCGAGGAAAGGGAGCGGGAGGGCGGCGGGAGCGCCTCTCTGCGGCCCCCCCGGGCACGGCGGGGACACGGCGGGGCCCCTCGGGGAGCGGGAGAGCCG
>VWZU01000206.1:11291-24200 GCA_013397095.1 Sterrhoptilus dennistouni | reverse complement strand
GACCGAGCGTGGGATGGATGGATGGATGGATGGATGGATGGATGGATGGATGGATGGATGGATGGATGGATGGATGGATGGCAGGCAGCCCCTGGCCCCGCAGGGATCGGGACAGTCCCATAACTTCCTGAGCTGCTGCCAGTAGCCCTGGACACGGAGGAGAAAGGGAAGGGGGGAAAGGAAAGGGGAGAAAGGAAAGGGGAAGGAAGGCAGAAGGCGGAAGAGGTGATTTAGTCACATTCATTGCTCTGCCACAAAAGTGGTCTCCTCCAGCCACCCTCGGGCCCCCAGTATCCCTCCAGTCGGGACCAGGGTGTCCGTGGAAGGGCCACCTGCAAAGTGGTGTGTACACACACACACACACACACACACAGAGACACACACACACTACAACCTGGCACCAACAGTGCCTACAAGGGACAGCACAGAAACTAGTGCCCTCCAATTCCATCACAGCTTGCCTCCCCATCACCCCAAGACCCACTTGGTCTTGCCCTCGTGGTGCTCCTCAAACCTCCCTTTGCTTCCCAGGACTGGGTGTCCCTCAGTGGGAAGAAAATGGGGACTTTCCTCCTCTCAGTGATGTGCAGGGAATGGGATGCACAGTGGAAATGTCCTGTGTGAGCCCAAACTGCAAGAAGGGGAGAGATCAGATAACTTCACTGTATTTAGGGTTATTGCTTCCCCAATTAATTCTGAAGCTCCCAATATACGATATCAAAGCCAGTACCGTAAGGTGATATTTAGAATGATGTCTTCAGAAGTGCAAGAAGCCCTGTTTCTAAAGCTGTTGTAAGTGCCCACTGCCTGCTGGCATCATTTGAAACTGATCATCCTGATGAGAATGAGGAGTGATAAATGCCTATGCTACCTTCTTGGGCCTCTCTAAAGTGTGATTCCATGTAGCTTTGGATCTTATGTTTAAAATTTTATTCCTATTTCTTCTAGTGCTGCTAATGTTATTAAAACTGTGCTATCAAGCACAAACACCACTTAAGAATTTTCTGAACTGAAACTTGCTGAAGGTAAAAGAATTGTCTCTGTGTGACACATGCCTGCAATAACCTAGCATTTATGGCAGATGTTCATGCTGCTGCAAAGACCTAGTCTAGGCTTCCAGATACCTGACTTCCTTCCTTGTAATAGTCCGTAATATATAAAGTAGTGTCTGTGCTTGTCTGTTACTCTATGGGATGCCACTGAAGATGCTTCATGGTAACTCTCCATGTCCTGCTCTCTCTGAAAATGCAGCTCAGATACAGTGGCAGTGGATGTGAAAGAGCTGTCTGGTTATGTCATGGTATTACTGAGTGAGAGCACAGGCCAGGGGAAAAAATCACTTCCAGCCTCCTCAGTAATCATCACTTGGGTCACCAGTAAAGAGTTTGTATTTTACTGTAAACTACTGGAAGAAGGTCCCCCAGGTCTGTGGTACTTGGTAGGAGTCCAGGGAAAAGCTGTGGTCTCTGCCCATGAGGTGCCTCAAAAGGAGGTTTCTCTGCAGAGGCTGCCCATCCCTGCCTGTCCTGTGTAACTTCTGGGGCCCTTGTGAAAGCTACCTGCTCATTTGAAAGCATTCAGGCACTTTCAACTCCACATCATTACTCTGCGCAGAGACCACTTCAAATATGTAGTTGGGAGAGACATCTGTTGCTTTGTTTAAAATCAGTTTTGAAAAAAAAACAGTTCCTCCTGACAGAAAAGGCCAGTCCTGTGCTAATGGCAAATTCTCTATTGGTGCAGTTCTAAGGTTTTGCAAAGAGTTGCAAAATCTAGAGGCAAGCTGCGTTAACTTGCTTCGCCATATGGACTAGCTGGTGTCTAAGGTTTTGTTGAATATTAAGAATATGCCATAATTTACAGAAAAAGGCACACAGTAAGTTCAGTAATAAAAAGCAAGTATGTCTCTACATTGTGGCTATATTAGGAAGTTCTTTCTTTAATGTTTAACAAGCATTTTTTAAAGTGGGTGTGTGAGGGCGATGTGTACAGAACACATTTACTGACAAAGCCTAAGGAAAAAAATGTGTCTTTGTGCCTAAGTTTTCTGAAAGCATGCATGTTCCTGAGTACAGGCAGACAGAGAAAATTGGAAGGCTGTCCCATTTCACATGGAGGGAAGATGTAAAGTCCTGTGCTTGGTTCCTGGCCTTGCTCCCCCACCACTGACATCAGTTTGTGTCAAGTTTACCAAAAAACCCTGCTGCTGTAACACTCCATTTGAGAGGCAGGGGGGAAAGGATAATAAACTTTTTTTTAATTGCTTCCCTGGCTATAAATTAGCGTGCATTTGGCAATTTTTTTTTCCATTAACAAAAGCACAATTGACAGCAAGGCTTATGCAAAAGTAGGAAGGGAGTTCTGAGCTTCAAGGCTCCCCTGCATATTGAACCTGAGCAGGGGGAGGTCTTGTCTGTGCCCAGAAGTTGAAGGGCACTGAGAACTACAAAAAAACAATAGAGATTTTTATGTTTCACTGACTGTTTTTGCAGCTGCATCTTCCCCCCTCCTCCTCTCCCCTCATTATTTCATGTGAGAACCAAGTATGAAAATAGAAGCCATGGCTTTCCCTCTGGATACGGTCAATGTGCATAAAACCAGAGCAGACATCAGCAGAGAGCAAGGTTGGTTATAACTCAGTGTTATGAGAAAAAGCAGGAATTGTTTTTTGTTTCTACACCATATTTAATGTTTGTTACCACAGAAGTAAAGACAGGGCTGAAGCCTAACTGCATTGTGGGTTCAACATGTTCCTCTTTGCATCACTGAGGTTCCTGATGGCATTTGTAAAGAAGTTGGCAGAACCAAATGAGTTCTGCCTTTACAGGGCCCCTTCCATGCTTGCCTCCCATTCAGTCTTAGAATATCTGACAAACCATCTTTCCCAATGGCAAAAGCTCATCTGAGGTATTTTTGTCTGGAACTATCCGTGGAAGCCCTTATGCTACCTCTCCTCTGGTGCATCCAGTTAGCAGCCTGAGCAAAAAAACAACTCCAAGTAAAAGTATATGTGCATGTGAAACAACTTGCAAAGCAAATGTTAAGAGAGATGTGGCCAAAGAAGTGGGGAAATTACTGGTAGAGAGTGGCTGAGAAATGGCTGAGGAATGGGGGTGCCATTCCCTCATCCCTGCAGATGCATGCCTATTCCCTCATACCCTGCAGTGGAGTCATCCCTTGTTCTCAGCATCCATGAGCATCTTCACTATTTGTAAAACAAGAAAGAATCTTATTGAAGACCAGTTACACAGTGAGATGAGTTGATAAGGAAAGGGAAGAAGTTTCTTAGAAAAGGCAGGTAAGGTAAACATTTGCCACAGGGCCTTGATGAGGGAGCAGACTGGACATCTGTCTACCTGAGGTCTTTTCTAGGAATTTTTTATGCTATAGTAAATTTTTGATGCTATAAAATGTACAGAGATGGAACAAAAACAAGAGGATTAAGAGAAATCTTAAAATGAACAATGAAAGAATAGGAAATTTATTTTCTGAGCCCTATATATTTTCAAGTTGTTCTTGCATCTTAGTTTGCTGCCTAGATAGCTATGTTAATGAACAGCTTCTGCCTTTGAATAGGGAGAAAAACATTTCTTTCTCTTTCTTTCTTTCTTTCTTTTTCTTTCTTTCTTTCTTTCTTTCTTTCTTTCTTTCTTTCTTTCTTTCTTTCTTTCTCTCTTTTTCTCTCTCTCTTTCTTTCTTTCTTTCTTTCTTTCTTTCTTTCTTTCTTTCTTTCTTTCTTCCTTTCTTCCTTTCTTCCTTTCTTCCTTTCTTCCTTTCTTCCTTTCTTCCTTTCTTTCTTTTTCTTTCTTCCCTTCTTCCTTTCTTCCTCCTACAACACTACTATTTAGAGAGATACAGAAGTCTCTATTTTTGCATGGGCCTTCCCTGATATGTTCTGTGTTCTTAGCTCAGTGCACTTTTGCCTGAGAGCAAAGTGGTGGTGGGGTGCAAAACCCAGATTATGGTCTTCTGAAGAGACAAGTACCCTGCCTCATCCACCACACATTCACTTGCAGAGACGATCTGTCTCCTGAGGTACCCTCCCATTTCATTTATAAGGAGCCACGTGTGAAGGTTCCTCTCCCATGAGTGTGCCAAGCCTCCCCCCAGCCAGAAATTGAGTAGAAGCTGAAGGTGTGACCCGGCAGTTGTGGCTTCCAGGGTGGGTTTTCTGTCAGGTACTGACTTCATTTCATGTATCAGTGACACAGCAGTGACTCCAGAGGACCAACTCTTTCAAGTTAAAGCACACTCCTACTGCTAGTCAGGTTCTGATGATGTTTATGTTCTTTAAGAAAGTGAGGTTTTTTTGTTTGCATCTTATTTTAAAACTAATTTACCACAGAGGCAAATAATTATTTTTCTTATTGTATTATAGAATGGAACATTTGAAGAAGTAATTACAATCCTCATATTTGAATCGATTTCAGACTAATGTCCTGTTGCTCAAAGTTGCCAGTTATTTTTTTGGCATTATTTTGGGTGATTTTAAAATTGGTGTGTTCTTCACTGTTACCATCAGAATTATTTAAAGCATATTGTTTACAGAGCCGTGAAATGCTTTAAAAGCAGCAATTGTCCAAATTGAAATTTATTTCATCCAAAACAATGTCCTGGACATCCATGTGGTAATAAACATTTTTCAACTGCATACAAACTGTGAATTGTATTTGAAATTAAATCACCACATTAAAATCTGCATTGCTGAACCTCCCGCTGGCAGCCACTGTTCTCCCGAAAAGTGACATCTTCCCTGGCACTGGTGGGGAGGGAGTTTTCACACAGATGTTCCTGAATGGTTGCTGATCACTCTTCCCATACTGGGACTTTATAGCCACATATGCCAAAAGGGTACAAAGGATGCAAGGTGTGTGAGGAATACAGGAGGGGGCCACCTCAGATTTAGTAGCTATAGATGTTTTTGTCCTAACACACAAGGGTGGAAACCACTTTATAAACCCCTATTAAAGCAGCATATTGCTGATGTCACAAATTATGTCATTTTTCAGCAAGCTGTTAGGTAGCAGCAGGATACCTAGAGGTCCCAATCTGAGTGCACAGCTTGAAGCCTCATCATCCATTGAAGCCAAGGAAATACTCCAGTCCCCCGGCCCTCTGTTTACAAATAATATATCAAGAATCAGGATGCCCACAAATGAACTTTCAGGGACTGAGCTAAAGAAATACGTTTGTGACTGTGTATTTCTAGACATATATACATACATACTATATATTAGACTATTTGTGTATGTGCATGTGTGCATTTGTGAGTAATGCAACTGAAGTCTGCAGGATATTAGATTTTCTTTAAAACATCATTTTTATTTAATCCTTGATATATAGAGTGGATTCTTCACGATCAAATTCACACACAGAATCCCCACCAAAGTCAGAGATAGCCACATCAAAAAGGGGTATACCAAGTACTCCCATTTTTTCTCCTCTTTAAAACAGTGAGGGTACAAAAGACCACTGATTTAACAAAACGTACATAGGAAGAGATTTATCTATAAGGGAGTTGTGCAAAATAAAAAAGCAGAAATGTATATACAGTTACTCATTAGTACAGCAGAACAGCCTCTTGGAGGCTCTCCTCGTCTCCTGGATAAACCATATTTACTCAAATACATGCTTCCCCCCCACTAGAGTGGAACACATCATTGTGTTTTTCCAACAATTCACATGTACTTGGGAGACAACAGCCTACATTAGAAGAGGTAAAATACATAGTATGTGGACTGAGGTTGTGAAACAGACGAAGAGAAGGAATTAAATTCAAAGCTAGCTGTGCCAAACTCATCAGTGGGTGCTTTAACCCCCCTTCCCATGTATTAGTGGGAGCCAAAGATGCAGTGTCTAGGCACAGCTTCGAATTGCCTGATTTTTGCCAGCATGTTAACATCAGTCCCCTGGCAGAATGAGGGTCCTGGCAGGGAGATGGATTAGATGGCCAAACATGGCATTTTAATCCCCACACCTTCTCCCTGCACCAATCCCAGTATTTTGCTACTTATTTACTGACGTAGTTGGTGGTAACTTCCTCTACTGGAAATATTACAGGGTTGGATTCGTTTCTCCTCTACAGCATATCCCTGATTTAATTACCACTGCAGCTATCCCCCACTATCTGCACCATAAATACTGTTGCTTACAGAAACATGATTACAGGATTAGAGTTATTGGGCCCCCGCCCAGACGAATGCAGTGACACAGCATAGCACTGGCACCTCTGAAAGCTACACTGACCTCAGGCATCTCTACATCAAAGGCCACAGCCACAATCTGAGCTTCATTAGCTTTCAAGGCTGAAGTTACAGGAGCACTACTTCCTCAGCCACTAATGGGAAACATTCTCCTCCATTTGCTGTTGAGGTGTTAAAAGTTCCTCTTAACATCAGTTACTGAGCTACAGCTTCACCGGTATCCCAGTAAAATAAAAATGAGTTGTAGAGTGGGAGCTGAGTTCAAATTAAACAGCTATGTTGGACGTCCCTTACTCAAGCAAGGGGCAGTCACCAGCACTGCGATGCTTCATGGGGAAGGACTACAGGGGGAGGTGCACCCCAAATCCCAGACTGGGAGCCATAGGGAAATTCCCACAGCTCCTGAAGGGTTTCATACTGTTGTAGCCAACTGTTTAATGATGGAGGTATGTGAAGGTGCTCTGGTATTCATTTGTAGGATGTGATGTGAGTGATTAGCTGCAGCTCAGAGCATCATCAGGTCCATATCCACCACAAGAAATCTGTGATCTGTGGTGATAACTCCTCCAGCCCCTCTCGGTTGATCTGAACCTGCAAAGAGCAAACCTGGGAGGTAACATTTAATTCCAGAGAAAAAAAGCCACTCAGAGAGAGAACCACAAAATGATAAAGCACTAAGTTGGACTAAACTTCATTTTTTCTCCTAGCATGGATTTCCTATGTGGAAATTTCTCTGAAATTTCAGTACACATCAGTTCCTCTTTACACAGCTGGAACATTAGTGTTTCCTTTGTCTTGTCTATTTGGATGATGAATTCTGGCACACAGGTCACCTCTTACTGTGTTTGCACAGCTCTAGAAAAGTAGTTTGGGGCTTGCAGTCTTTGCCCTAATTGAAGAAACCAGTTAAGTGTCTAGATGATGTGAAAGAAACCCCAAGGTTTCATGACTCTCTATCCAGAAGGGGATAAAATATTTGTTCCATGAAAATGTTTGAGAATAGTAGGACATAGTCCACCACAGTGGCACAGAAAAGCAGGAACTGGCTTTGTATGAGAATTAAGAGGCTGAAATACACAATTTGCATTAAAGGACCTCAAAAAGAATAAATTTCTAAAGGGTTTTTTTGGTTTGGTTTTTTTTTTTAAGAAAAAGAGGAAAGTAGAATAGAGCTAGAGGATTTACACTGAAGGGCTTGCTTTTCTTTCTTCAGTCCAGCTAGCCTTCTCTGGTGCTTTGCCTATAGGATTATAATTTCTACTCTTTGAGCTGGTGCTGGATAAAGTGGCTTGTCCATGAGCCTCCCAGCTGGGCCAGCTGGATAAGGTGGGCTGCTCAGGTGCTGCCAGGGATAAGGCTATGGAATTACAGGCTGGTCTCTGGAGCTAAGCTGCTCCTCCTTAGGAGGTAGGAGGCATCCCCAGGTCTGAGGAGCTCCTTGTGGCTGGAAGATTTCGTGGAAGATATCAGCAGGCTCACATGCCTCCTTCAGAGTTTTCTCCAGCTTATATGTTTGATAAAGCTTAGAAGCTTTCTTCAGCTGGCAAGTTTAACTTAATCTCTTGGGTTTGCTCTGCCCTAAGCATTCTGTTCATGTTATCAGAGCTCATTTGTTTCCCAAGCTTAGGGCTGGGTTAGGAACCCAGCATGTTTAGAAACCAGAATAAGAAGAATTCTGCTGATTTTCAGCTAAGCACATTTTCACCACAGAGATTTACAAAAAGGCCCTTATTTCCTAGGAAGTTTTCACTGGATTTCTTCTTAAATTAAATCACTATCATTCAAAGAAATAGGAAATTCCTCATTATGTGTACATTTTTCCTGAATTACTGATTCTTTCCAGGCTTTCCCTTTGCAGGGCAGTGACCCTCAGCTCAAACACTGCAGCAGCTCTGACCAGTGATGGCTTAAGTATTGCAGCAGCAGCCACTGTTGTTACAGCAGAAATCCAAGCCCTTTGCTTTGCAAACCTGTCAAGTATGCGATGTTAATTAGAAGCACTCACTCCCCTTACTAAGTTCAAGGGTGGTATGGAGGCATAGGTTGACCCAGGGAGAGCAAAGAGGGCTCTTCTCCCTTTCAGCAGCGGGATCTGCAGCCCTTACTATCATTGCAGCTCACAGATATACAGCACTACTGTCATTTTCATTTTCATTATTTCAATTATTTCACTCATCATTTTTATAATTTTCATAATTTCCATTGTTTTCTCACTTTGGGACAAGGTAGCATGAAGCATGGTACAGTTAAATGAACACAAAAAGTCTTAACAGTGGTAATGGGGTCCAGGTGAGAGAGTGGCTCTTTAGAGCTGGCACATTCTTTAGAGGTGATGTATACCAGTTTTTGGTGTGTCACTAATGATTATTGCTGTAATGATTTTAAGGTGCTCAAGGATCCGTGGAAGAGTCTAATTCAAAGCCTAGAAATGTGGACAGGAATTTTGTATTGAGAGGAGCAAAAAAAAAAAGCAGTTTTAAAGATACAGAAAAAAAAATCTAAGATTGTCTTTATATAAGAAAATAAAATGGGGGAAGAAAACAGTTTCTCTCTTCCTCTGTCTTGCCAGCATGCTTTGATGAAAAACAGGGAGGTGATTTCAAGAACACTTGCTCCAGCCTCCTGTTCATAAGTAGCAGGAAGGCCTGTCAAACCTGTCAAACTCCTTGAGCTCCTGGGGTTTACAGACTTCTCTAAGCTACCCCAAGCTAAACCACAATCCCATAAAGAAGCCTTTTCAGTAAAACCTTCTGCCATTTGCCTGAAGCCAACATATCACTCATTAAAAAAAAAAAAATCTCATTTGGAAACATCCCTTCCCCCTGTGCTTGCTCTCTCCTGGTGAAGCCCCGAGCAATGGCCTTGCACCATCAGTTTTTTTGCAGAAACCTGCCACCACAGGGTATGTCAGAGCCCAGAATCTGCAGTCCGTACAGTGACCAAAGCCTTGCTGGTCAAAGGAGAGTCTGGTTTGGGTAAGGACTGCAAAAATGACCTGGCTTCAATCAGAGCTCAAGGTCAGTGTCAGATGCCTTGCATTCATTTCTGTGCCTTGCCTCTTGGTGGACTTCTCTGAACTCCTTGACTCCAGCTGGCTGCCAACGTGCATGGCCTACACTCTTTGCTAGAGATCTGGAAGAGACCTCCAGGCAGTCTGGCCTTTGTGCTTTCTTTCACTCTCTATATTGCTTCATCTTTTCCCTGAAATTTGTTGTGGAAACAAAAGCTCTCAGAAAATTGCCACCAGTACCAGCCTTCATCTTCATGCTACAGACAGCAACTGCTACCCAAACTCCCCTCTGTACCTGCCCTGCCAGCATATGGAAACCTTCAGTGCCACAGATCCAAGACCTGAGCTGACCATGGAACAAATCTCTGCAATTCTCAGGACCACTGCTCTGTTATGGTGTCTAATCCAGTGATAGAAATAAATAGTAGCCCCAAAAGAAGAGGTCACATGTGAAGCAACAGTAATTTTGGAGGCATTTCTGGATTTATTTGAATGGAATTGCAGGGACATATTCTGCCCTGAGTGACCATGGGTTTGTCAGCTATTTTCCAAAATCATTTTGGGCTTGTCCCAGCTGGCATATGTCTTTGGCAATTATCTGACTAGTTATATGTCAAATCATATTCTTTGATTTATAGGTAGCAGATCAGAGGACAAAATACCATATTTTTTTCATGTACTTGCTGAGAGTAACAGAATCACATTCAAAGTCCATCATGGCAGAACCATAGCAACACCATAATGAATAAAACAGTGATTCCTCAACAAGAGCAAAATGTGGCAACTTCAAGCCGCAATTTGTTCACAATATGGGAGACACACTCTGGCAAGAGTTAAGCAGTCATCAGTACACGTATCATAAGGGCAGAGGTAGAGCAGAAGTAAATCTGTTGACAACACAGTAAACAATGATACCATAAAAGCTAAAGCAAAACTTGAAACATACCCCAAAACACAGTTTTGAAACCTGGCGCTTAGTCTGTGCTATGAGATGAAATCTTGTTTCATTTTACATCTGCTCTTACTTAGCAAACAGCTAAAAACTCTTCAGCAGAGGCTGCAATGTTTGTACTGTGTGAAAAAGGAACAGCCCATAGACATTATTATAATGGTTGTTGTCCAGAATGCAAAACAGAAAACAAAGTTAAAAGGAGTGAGAACCAGCCTAACATACTTCCTTAGGACCTAGAGCTACTGACTCCATAATTAAGCCCCTTAATAGACACAACTAGACAGAAAATATTAATTAATCTCCAGTTCATTACCCAAGCTCTCATGGACTGGGACTTCTCCCTGGCAAAGGAACACACACGTTTTGAGATGATACTCATCCACAACCATGGATTTTATCCAGAAGTGGTACATAGCCCTACATATTAACAAACACATACAACTACTATAGTGGTTGATTTTATAAATGTACTTGCAGGAAAGAATATGAATGTAGCAAGAACAATGGACAGAAATATTTAAGATGCGCTTACCAAAAAACCCTGCCTTGCCTTGAAGCTCTTTTCCCTTATGCTTCATGCTTTTGTTACTTAAGTAGAACCTGAACTGCAGTTCAGGAGGAATAATGGCCAGCAAGCCAGGAATCCTGTCCCCAAGGGTGTGTGCTGGTTCCCAACAAAAAGGATGAGGTATGCACAGACACAGCCAGTGCACTTCCACAGCCCACTCACCTCCTCCATCTGTAAAGGACAGTGAGATACCCCAGCTCATTGCACTGTCTCAGACCCTACACCAACACTGATCTGTGTTTCATAAAGGCCACAGCCCTTACAAAAAGTTAACATAATGAGCAATTAGGACAAACAATCCATTTGTCTGGGACATGAGCAACTAAGATGAGTAGTAACTCAGACCCAGTCCTGTGGCAGTCTGTGCTTTGAGTATTAAGTCACATTTTTTAGTATAGCCAAGCTTGAAAATGTACAGGGAAAAGTTGGGAAAGGTTTCATAGTTCTGATAAAACAAGCAATGTCCTCAAAATTGTATTTACAAGAAAAAAAAGTAGCTAGTACTTTGCCATGATATGCTAAAACTGAGGATTGACACACCAGTGGGTTAGGGGGTAGCAGAACAGATCTCAGGACTGTTCACTTTGTCTGGGAAAGAGTTGACAGGATACACAAAACCAATGCATGCTCGAGGCAGCCATGTTGGCTTCTGCCTCACTGGAAAGAGAAATGTTTGCCACATGGGATCAGAAAACATTGGCAGGAAAATAACTTTAATTTCGAAACCTGAAAAAGAGTGTTACAAGCATTAAAAAAAAAGAATTAAAAAGAATAAAAAATTGGAAACAGGGAAGTAGGGGAATAACATTCACCTGACTAATTTCTCTAACTTCACCTTCAGACTCTGACACTATGATGGGTGTGTTTGAAAGAAATAGGTTTGTGAAAGAGAGCTTAAAGGTAACTCCTGAATGCAAGATGGGGGAAAAGCATGTGTACCCATCACCAGTGGGCTGGGACAAGGATGAACAAATCCTTCTTGGAGGAAGGCAATGCATCTCTCCCATACCAGTTACCACACAGAGACACAGCTGATGTTACAGATGTGTGCATGCAGTTATATACATACGTACTGGAAAAGGCAGTGGAAGAAGTCCCAGCTATAACATGCACTCTGCAAACATGCACTCAGCTATAACATGCACTCTGCAAACTAAATTTCTCCCGATTTCCACCTTGATCCAGCTTAGGACTCAGAAGAAAGACAAAAAGGCTTATTTATTTCTGGCCAGTGTCATCAGAGAGTGACAAAAACCTTAGGAGACATTTTGTCTCATCTACAGCCTTCCACACCTGTTGTCATTTGCCTCCTGAGCCTAATGGAAACCTGCCCTGGATGGTCTGTTCTTTGTTATTCTTTCAATTTCCTTGTCTTTTATTTATTTCCCTTGCCTCTCAAGAGCCGTTCAGAGGTCCCATTACTTCCTGCTGGCCAGGGAAGGCTATGAGAACAAATAGTTATATTGGATTAAAATACACACACTATCACAAGAAAAACAGAGGGAAGGGGGCAAGGGACTTGCTTAGCAAAGGGTGGTGGAAGTCGTGGGACAGAGAGCTGCCAGAAATATTGAAGCAGGGGATTGTGTCGAGACCTGTTTTAGACATGATCTCTGCAAGGAACTGTGCATCTGAATTCTTAGTCTGGCAGTACTGCAATTTGAACCTGTGTATATTGAATTAGTTCAATGTTTCCTTTGGATTTTAAATGAAAGTTTGTTTGAAATACTGCAAATGACAGTTCCTGGCAGTGTGGATTCTTCTGGTACCGGAGGAGCCGGTTGCTGCTACAGCAGGAAGAGGAGAGCTCATGCACAGTGTGCTGCCCCTCTGCAGCAAAGGTGCTACACCTACCATCATCCTAGAGGAACAGAACATGATTGCCAGAACCATGGGCATCATTAGCCCCCATCTCTAGGGCAAATAAACCCTGTAGTCCATGCTTGACACAGGCAACAGCAGATTGTATCTTCTGCATTTGGAAATTTTCCCTTCTATCATCTGTTGAAAAAAAATTATTAGCAGGTGCTGAAAATTGCGGCCTCCAACCTAGAGACCAGGAGCCAAAATACCAGAGGGGGAAAAGTCAGTTCTTGACAACCACCTGACTACAGGGTTGGATGAGCCAGAGAGTCAATCTGCTGCTATGGGAGATGCCACATCAGAGGAGAGAAGT